>WOUH02000015.1:496672-507150 GCA_009936405.2 Stevia rebaudiana
CGTGAGTCCTTGGACGATACTCAGTCTTACTTGCTAAACTGCTATTGATCGGTACACTTGCCGTATATGTGTAGTTAAGAGCATATTGATCGTTTTAATAAATTTTATTCCTTGAACATGTTTTTGCATTCGCTCAGCACACATCAGCGTCCGGTTAGAGATCTTGAGGCATCGTTGACTTGGAGGGAAACAAAATCGGAAGGACTCGTCAGGGATGAGTTAACCGAGGACGAGGAGCATCCCACCAACGACGCCATTATCTTTGATTCTCCTCCCGTATATGATGACTACGAGGACAAGGAATGGTACTGTTGGATAACAGGCAATGTAAATGAAACCCGGTACTCGGTCGGTAGCGATAGCAAGGTCACCATTACCGATGACCGAACCAAAGAGTCAGCAACCTTGTGGGAGGTTTGGATGTTTTTAAGATGAACTTGTATTCTTTATATTCAAAAAATAAAATTAAAGTTGCTGCAAAAATTATAAATATTGTCTACGAGAATATCAAATTGGGAATTGTGGATTATCTTACTGACAATAACAAAGTTAATCTTCATTCAAAAACGAATTTAGAATTTGTAATTAGTAAGCCACTAGCGATTGACGGCGTAAGAATTGATAATAATACTAATGTCCCAACTCTTCTAAATTATCATGTTTATGAAGAGATGGTTATGTGAAGAAGTTACGTGGGGGAAGATATAATGAGCTCAAATTCAAGTTATACACCAACTTTATTTTAGTCATGTTCATACATATAAAATCCAGAAAACACTACAAATGAGTCAACGGTCTGATAAAAGTTCTCAAGCGCTTTGACAATAATGCTCACAAGACTCGAGGACGAGTCTTTTTCGAAAACGGGGAGAAGAGGGTATGTAGAAAGAGACCTAGCAACCTAATAGAAGTTGAACTATTTGAGCAGGCCAAATCGATAGCAAACAGAAAAAGACTTGGTGTTCCTTTTGACCCGGGTGACTTCAATTTGAGGTAAAACTCGAGGACGAGTTTTTTTAAGATGAGGAGTATGATGCGGGAGTATCTGACTTTGATTGAATCCGATGACACGAACACAGTTTGGATTACCAACGTGCTTGGAATGAGAAGTCTTATCTATTTAGGTCTAATATATTTTGATAGTTGTTGATCTTATCTTCACGTGTGAATGTCTCAAGTTTGTTAGCTTTTGTTTAAGAGACTCTATTTATTATCTTGTAAGTTTAGTTTTTGATGAATATTGAAGTTTTGCTATAAGAAATCTTTGGGTTTGAAAGCTTTTGATTAATCATAGTTTCTTGAGCCATTTGATTGTACGCAGAACTGTATCACTACCTCTCGTTGAAAATTTCTGATTTAGCATTCGGATTTGTTTTGAATTTTAGTAGTTGTTTAACTTTTAGTATTGCGTCACTTCAAACATAATGATAATGATACCGAACACATCCGAACACATCCGAACACTTACTATAATGGCCCAAATTGTTACTTTTTATGTATATTGAATAAGGCTCAATCATTTGTATGGAGACGACACAAAAGTTTGAGGCCCTCTTTAAAAAAATTTAGTTCATTCTTTTATTTTACATTCTACATTAATGTTACTAATACTATAATCATACAACACTTTATCAATTTAAAAACAAGTATTTTGTTTTCAACTAAAGTTGATTAAGTAAAAAACTAAAAATGTCTACAAACACCAATAAGTAATAGGGAGTTTTAAAAACTAGTGTAACAAGATTAAAACAAAAAGTCATGTTAAAATTTTAAGAAACATGAAGAAAGAAATAAGCGGGTCAAACGTTCAAAAAAACTAAAAGCAGTAAAAGCATATGAAAAGAATAAAATACATGAAGATGAAAAATAAGTCATCCAAGAAAAATAATTAAATATGATTAGAGAAAATAAAAACAGCAAAACAATTTGCTAATAATAAAATGGGTAATATTGGTGGCCTTGCCTCAAGTTACCAAAGCTAAGCCGGTTTTGGATTGAACTGTTACATGTTACGATTCACGTAGTTTTTCTCCTTTACGATTTTACTAGTTTAAAAACCCTTGTATTACGTGAGTTATATAATCAACCCTAAAAATTTTAAGATTGAATCATTGAATATATATTAAGTTACCATGTTGTAAACACTAAATACAAATAAATGTTTAACACTTTTATGATTATAAGTTATGGTTTAAGGATTTAAAACTATTCATTAGAAACATTTAAAATTAAATTTCCTAAATTTAGTTGGTAATTTTACAAATTTAAATTTTGAAAAGAGTAAACTGTAGTTTCGTCTCTAAGATTTGCAAGTCATAACAGTTTCAGTCCAGTCTTACTAGTTTTCTTCCCTAATGTTTCTAGAGTTTTTGTCATTAAAAGCTTAACATTAAATTGTTAAGACTTAGCACATTAGGAACGAAAATTGTTAAAACTTGAAACGTTAGGGATGAAAATTTTTAAGACTTGAAACATTAAGGACGAAAACTGTTAAAACTTGAAACGTTAGGAGCGGTTTCTATTTAGCGTGGACTAAAAATGTTAAGTATTGCATGTAACCCGCAAATAGGTTTATTTGAAAGTGATTCACGATTTATAGAATAATCCAAATAATAGTACAGAAGATTGAAATCAAGTTTCCAAGTTTGTCTATTCGTTCAATTCCATCATACAGGTACGTGATTACAACAAAGATAAACCAATTTGCAGGTTAATTTGATGGAATTTTAAATTTTATGTTTCTTGTTCGTCGTACCCTATTTTGGTTTGATTGGTGTGGGTTCTCGTGTAACTTAATAACCCTATTTAAACAAAATTGGTTGATGCTCTCAATGTTTTAAAAACCAGTTTAAACGGGCGGTTCAACCGGTTGAACTGCGTTTTATTCAAACACCCGGTACGGTAATAGTCGGTTTTCTGTGGTGGTTTTTTCCTGCCGAACTGTCGGTTTAACCCGGTTTAACCGGTTCAACCGGCAAACCGGTTATGTATCTAGGGTAAAAAAAATGGGTGACCGGTTAATAAGACCTAGGATAAAAAATTTGAAATTGAAAATACGATTAAACTACTGACCAATGTTTTAAAAACCGATTTGAACTGGACGATGACAGTGAATTTCATCTTTTAAGCGATCCTGAGATTAAGGCATTCTACACTCCAATGTCCGAAACATACAAAATACTTTTATTAACCTTTGTTCGGAATTTTAGTACTTTTAAATTGGATTTTTTTGTTATATCTTGATTATGGATTAAATTTTGGATTAATTTTTTTTTTTAAATTATGTATTTTTAGATTATTTTTTAGTTGAAGTTGTAGTTTATCAAATTATAGGAATAAATAGTTAGGCCGGTTGAACCGTCCGGCACAACCCGGTTCAACCGGTTGAACTATTGTTTAACTCAATCCGGTATGATTAAATACCGGTTTTTAAACATTGGTTGCTCTAGGTAATTGAATTGAATTGGTACAAGTACAACAAGTTGACTTATAATTTGCTACCGGAATAGAACTTGGGGTATACATACCAATTTGAATTAGGTCCCCTGACTGTAACTTTTGTCATGAATTTAATTTGTAAATATATATTCAATAATTTGGTCAACGAATGTGGTTCATGATTATCAAATTCATGGGAATTTGGATTTGGGAATTGGTGGTCAACGAATTCGGTTGGCGATTATATATTTGATGGTTCTTTATTTGAATTGGGATCACCAGTAGGTATATACGTACTTGTGATAAATATCTTAACCTCAATTTGCAAAAGTGGATTGAATACTTAGAATTGGATTTCAAGTTTGCAATTTCAGTATTTCGTGACAGTGGGAATTTAATGATATAATTGAAATTTGGGTTTGACATATATAATTGAATTGTATCAATTTCAAAGTTTGGAAGTGGGTGTCATTTTCTGTAAATTGACGGTAAATAAGTAGCAAATCAATTGACTTTGTTGGTGGTTAAGACACGTTGAACATTAATATATGGCTCAAAACATATCCAAACAAAGATCAAAGATATTACTGGCCCAAATTTATTCTTATAAGTAAATATTCTGTTAAAATTGAATTTTTTTAGTTTTCCGCTTTCTATTTTTATATACTGAAACCTGTATACGAACGTAGAGATGTTATTCGATATCTCATTTTTGTCTTAATTCTTAATTGTAAGCATACTATATTATAGAATGCATTCTTATAATACATGCAAGACAAAGATATTATATACAAAATATGATATCCGATTTCATGAAATAACTATTCAGAAGAGTTGAAAAACTTAAAACATATAATCTTACATAAATTAACTTGAACATAAAAACCAACTAACTTATGTGTCTTATCCGCTATGTCTAACTAAATTCACTGAAACTAAGCATATTTTGATGTAATTTATTTTAGGAAAAACTTGACGTCAAAATCGAATTTTAGCAATATGTAATTTCTTACTTTTAATTAGTAGTGCATATTTCATATTTGGACCGGGCAAGTGGACACTTCTTTCGAATATATGAAAATCCCTCTTAAATATTTTTTTATCACAACAATTGGGTTGGATTCCAATGTCAAAATGGACCCAAATAGCTTTAGGCTTTTTTTTATTATTATAATTTTTTTTTTGTTTTCAAATCTTAATCATCATACTGAGTATATCTCATTTAAGGTGGGATCTAAGGAAGAAAAAATATAGAGAGCAGAGGTGTTTAATTTTAATTTCCTTTCAATATTAATCCATTATGACTCGTTTACAACTTAATCACAACCAATTCTCAACACATCAAGCTGCTTTGACTTGCATGAAGTTACTCAATCGAATCCCGCTTACTTGTTTAATGAGTTCATATTCCATTTACAGAAATAGATATATGGTCAAGTTTAGACCTTGATCATTTTGTAAAGTTAAGTGGCATATAATTATCAAAGTTATTTGTACACGACAATCTTCTTCCTCTTTACCGAAACATGTGCTCAATTGCCACCTATGTCATTATACAAGTTTCACAAGATCCGCATAAATCTTCACATTAAGGTCAACAGAATAATAATAATAATAATCGTTCACCAGAAAATTAGCATGTAAGCAAACAGAAGGTAATTTTGTCCATAAATTTCCTACTTAGCTCACATTTTGGAAAGGATAGATTGTTGTGAATTTACAAACATGAAAACAAAATCAATTGCTCCTGAATAAAATGAGAGTCGTCAATAACCTTCATATCAACCAACTTAATAAGTCACTCCAAATTTCTAATCAGATAAAACTCAATCTTTGAATTAAAGAACAAGTATGATGATTTGATTTTGATTTCTTGAGGACCAGAATATTCATCCAAATGAAGGAAGAACGTATTTGTTTTAGGATCGCAACTAGGCAGTTTTCAAATGCACTTTGAATTTTGGCAAAACTAGCCCCTAACTTTATAGAAATTTTATGTTGCAAAAAATCCAAACTTCAAGATTCTAATGCATCTTTAATATAACAACTTGACCCCAACCACGGGCTCTGCCCCCTGGACCCAGCTACCGGAGGTTGCCACCCCCAGACCCCCTCCTAGAGTCCTAGACACAATAGGCTCAAATAAATGTGCAACCCGTACCCGGCTTATTTAATAACTATCATGACTAATTCGACAAACCAAATTAATCCCAGTTACACCAAATATCCAACATAGATATCACCCTACCAATTAAAATGACATCAAGAAATTAAATACCAAACAAGATCAATGACAAAAGTAGGTTGCTACTTTACGCCATTAGCCTTTTTAAAGTTGGTCATATCACACACTTTAACCGGCTACACCGTCACCTTGTCCATAAATTACCAAAACAATAAAAAAAATCACAAAAACAGATAATTAAATACATCGTCATGCAAGTTGTAGTTATTTCAATGCTGATCTTGGTGCAAATCGCATTCATCTTTGATCTTGTTGATCATAACACCTAGAGACCAATAAACATATCCCATGAAAACAAATAACCTAAATGATAAGTTGTTAACTACAAACCACAATATTAATGATCATGAAACAATTACTTCCCCAATGTCCACATTACAAATTGATGAATTCACGTTATATACAACGTGATTGACTTACTCACGCTCTATCTGAATCGTAACATGACTGATGTTATACTCGCGTTTAATATAATCAACCACTTTATCAAGTGCCACATCAGCATCCGCTTCGTGTCTAATTCTTACATGACAAGCTAACAACACTTTCCCGACAGTTATAGCCCAAATATGCAACTCGTGAATCGCAACAACTTCATCTATCTCACATAAACCCCTTTCGAGACTTGTTGCGTCGATCTCTCGCGGTGTACTTTCCATCAAAACTTCTAGAATATCGCGTAACATGTTGATTGTTGTGTATAACACGATAATGGAAAACAATAATGTGCATATGGGATCGATGATCTTTAATTTCGGATTGTACCATATGATTCCAGCACCAATCATTACACCAATGCTTTGAATCGAATCACCTAAAACGTGAAGATACGCACCTTGAACGTTTATGTTTCGTTTTCGTTTTTTCTCTTTAGTTTGATCTGCAGAGTATTTCTTTAACAATGGCTCGTTATGTTCATCATGATCATCATGGTGGTCATGATCATGATCATGATTATGATCATCACCATGATTATGATGATGGTGTCCATGTGTTGTCACACTAACTCCACGAATGTTTACATCCTCAACATCTTCATCACCATGACCATGACCATGTTCTTCGTGACCGTGACCGTGACCATGACCGTGACCGTGACCGTGACCGTGACCGTGGTCATGACCGAGTATGAACATCATGAGTATGTTAACAACCAAACCAAAAGCTGCAATTGCAAACATAAGACTACCTTCAACATCAACTGAACCATAAACGAGTCGGTCAATTGCTTCATAAACGAGAATACCAGTAAGTAACCAAATGATTTGAATCGAAACCAAAGTTCCAAGAATCTCAATCCTAAAAAACCCGTAAGATTGACGAGGTGTTGCTTCCCAACCTGAAGCCCAAACAGAAAACAACGAAATCGCAAAAGCAGCAACATCAGACAACAAATGAGCTGCATCTGTTAAAATTGCAAGACTGTTGGCTTTAATTCCACCAAAAACTTCAACACCCATGAAAATGAAACATAATATAACACCACCCCAAAGTTTCCACATTGAAGCTGACCGTTCTTTAGCTTCTTGTGAGCTCGTTTTCGAATCAGCGAACCCACATGGTGCACCACCGCAAACTTTGGTTCCGGTTAAGGTTAATCGGTTATCTTCAGACTGTACATCTGGACATATGTCAACAGAATGTTCATCTTCATGACTTTGAGCTTCCATCTGCAAATTGTAAGCTGGATTCACCTGAATGAGAACAAGTTAGGGTTTTGCGGTACAACAAATCATTAAGAAATCATCTTGTTTAGCTAATTCCGTTCGAATGTTACGTTAATACTTAATAATCTGATAAACTTAACAATCAGTAAGTGTACGACCATCAATTAGATCCTAAAGCTATGGGATGAAGATTCGGGAATTGTGATTCGAAGAATCTAATCGAGTACGAAGATGGGGTTATGCGAATCAGCAACAAAGTGATGACAAGAATCAAACATCGTGGGAAAAATTAAGATAAGGTACGATTATACAAAGTTTGAATCAGTCGAATACAGATGAAAAGATCGAAAATCGATGGGTTTACCTGAGAGAAAAGATCGAATTTGGAAGACTCTCTGAGTTTTGATAAGATCTTCAACAGGGGTTTGAATCTTATGATTACAGAGGAAGGGGAGAACGTCTTATAAAGAGAATAAATTGGCGAGTGTACGTGTTTTGAATTTAGGGTTTTAAATTTGGGTAACAATAATTTGCAACAATTTGTTTTATTTGTAAAAGTATAAGAATTTATTTAATAGTTAACAGCAAAAGGATATATCCTGTAAAGTTATATCAATCATTAACTTGAAGATGATCTTATATAAATTAAGCACCCACAATATAAACAGGATGTATGTGTTATCAGAAAGAGAATCTACAAGAATAATTGTTTGGAAACATGTGGGGCTAAATGGTTAAATGTTAATTGCATTCCATTAGTATATTAAGATTTATAATTATAATTTATTTAAAAAAATATGTTGCATAAAGGAAGGTCGTTTCTTTGGAATGTTGTTGGATTAAAGAAAGATTTTCGGAATGAAAGGAAGATAAATCGGCTGAATCAAAGGAGAAACAAGATCGGATGAACTAGTTCCGGTTTGTAAAGGAAAAGATGTTAAATCTACATATTGTGTACTAGTGTTTTCTAACTTTACAGATATGATTGAAAGTTTCTGTTAATCGAGTCCAATAATTCTGGTGGGTCATAGTATATGACGAATGCATTTAATGTTAAGAATTTATGATACCAATAAATGCATGTTAAGCTAGAAGGGAGTCCTCAAGCTGTAGCTTTATTTTTATTATTTTCAACTGCTTATAATAATTTGCAAAAAACCAACCCGAGAACCAGTAGAAAACTTGCTAAAAAAACAATTACAAAGCCAACTAGAGTTGTTTTAAGTATTTGAATAACACTTAGACAATTAACAACTCATGACAAACAAAAACAAATGTCATATTACTATCCGGAAATATAATGAAATATAAGGCCTACAAACCCAAGTGTCCCAACGATATTTCATTTTGGCTCTATTCTTTATCCACGAGAAGGGTTAAAATTTGGTGTCATCTAACAACGAATATTGACTTTTTAAACCTTGAGAAAACCCAATCATTCATCTGTTTCCAAATGATCCAAATGAGTGTGTAAGTGAGTGTGATATACATCTTCTTTAATCTCTACACTCCACATTGCGAACAGCTAGTAAAAGAGATTGTATTGTCCTGTGTGTATTTAGATCAAGACCAATCCAGCCTGAAACTTTACGTCATACTTCTTTTGCGATCTTACACTTGAGGAAGACATGGTCCACTCTTTCTTTGTCTGTGATGCATAATGGCACAATATCGAAAGGATATCGATACCCCTCTTGGCAAGATGTGGCGCCAAAGGAATTAGGTTTTGCAGCAATCTCCAACCATTCAGGGAACAAAAGAAGTCGTTGGGAGAGAGGGGAGCATTGGAGATTTAAAAAGGAAAAAAAATAATTCTCTTTAAACCCAGTATAGTAAATTACTGCTTTCGTCTCTAAGATTTGCCCAAGATCTCAGTTTGAATCCAATAGTTTGAATGTATGGTGCATCTATAGTCCAGATCACTAACACCGTTTTTCTCTGTCATGATGTTGGGAAAAGACTAAGATACCGGAGGTAGGAATCAGTTGTGTTTCTAGGACACAACAGTCGTCAATACCACCATTGGCTGCCACTTATGGTTGTTGTTCTCCCTTAAGAGTGGGGGCGGTGTTGGTTGTCGTTTGTGATAAAGCTCAAATCGATGAGAACTTTAAAAGAGAGAGATAATTTTTAGAAAAATGCATAACCTTTAAGGGGAGAAGTTGCATGCATGTTTCTTCAATGTTCTTCTAAGAATTAAGGATGGCAGCCGAAGTGGCCTATTGGTAGACGGCTCAGATTCTCCAGTGGAGACTCTGGTTTGAATCTCCATTAGACCAAAATTCCGGGTGGCCAGCCCACGACAATGATCAAGGGGAGTCCAGACTTGGGTTCCATCCTGAAAAGGTGACGTTACGCATTAGATTTGGGTGATCTCATGAGCCACATTGCCTCCCGTGAATGTTTGGGGCGGGATGTGCCATAGGCCGGTCAATGATTCCAGTAAACTCGTTTTAGGTTAATTAAGGATGAAACTATAGTTTGCATCATTTAAGGAGGTGAATTAGGGATGGGTTTGGCCCCACCAATTTTATTAATTCATTTTTTGTCTTATTATAATTTGGAATATTTTGGTCTTTTAATAACAACATAACAGAAAAAATAAAATGATGTTAGTGGTCTGGATTATAAATGCAACAAAAACTAAGATTATCAAATTGAAACTAGAATTATGAATCTTTTGACCCATGGTTTGTAAATTGTCATTTTTTGTCACTACTAAATGTCATTTTTGCCATTTTAGTCATTAAATTATTATTTTTTGTCATTTTGATCTCTGATGTTATAAATTATTGCATATTTTGTCACTTATTTGACGACGTTCATATCTTCCGTCACTTGAGGGTTTTTTGATCTTTTCCACTGACCACTGGTCCAACTCTCTTGTTACATACAGAGATTATTAAAAGAACTGGAAGAACTTAATGTGCAATTTGCTCAAACCCAGCCAAACCCCTCCCCTTCTCATCGTCATCCGTACACCATCACCTTCCTCTCTCTGTAGAGATCCTTCACCTCCAACCACTCCGGCAATTCACCACCATACCTTAACCAGTAAATACATGACCACCAAGTCCACCACCACCATACCTTTCCATTCGTCAGCAACAACCTTTACTTCTCTCCCC
>WOUH02000015.1:507250-522376 GCA_009936405.2 Stevia rebaudiana
CACGTATATGAGATAGCACGTATAATTGTACGTATAAGTGAGTCAAAATTGGACCTGAAAGTTGACGGTTGTCACAATACAGTAAGTAGTTTACTCACAATCTCATCAAAACAACAAGAATAGGTCCTAAGCGTCAACAGTTTGCACAACATAATGTATAAATTCACCATTTATTCTATACACGTCCAAATTAGTTCATTCCAATTGCATTATACTCTTAAATCATGAAATATTAAACCACAACAGGATTGATAATATCATTTGACTATGTCTAGAAGAAGTTATGGCTTCGGGAACAGACGTTAGGGTTTTTTGCCCGAAGACAGCTTTTACCTTTGAACAAGTTTAACACATTTAACTACTCAAACAGTCACCAAATCATATGAAACCAATTGAAAACGAAAGATGACACATTAAAGTTAACTTCAGATTCTTGAATCATCTATTTTGGTTAAATATTCGTAGGGTTATTGTCTGTGCAACACAGACCTTAGTTTCAGGTTCATAAACTTGAGAAATCATTAGGAAAACATGTTTGATTCTTACTATACTCTTAATGTTTGATTATGAACGATTGTTTGGATAATAACATAAGCAAAGGAGTCTAAATCAATAGAGAATGCATAGAATGATAGATCAACTTTTACGGTTTGTGAAGATCCGATGAATAATTTTTTTTTTATGATCGTAGCACCTCCAATCGACCTCCTTCTTGTTCTTGCTGATCACGTTGCTCCAAAAGTAGCCCAAAGAGCTCCGGAACGGCTAGGTTTGTGAACGAATCGAGTGGGGTTGTTTGATTGGTTTAAATAGGTGAAAACCTATTTTTTTCGTCGACTAAGCTTCCGTCGTGAGTCGCGAGAGGGTATGGGCTAGTGTCTCGCGTGGCGCAAGAGAAAAAAATAGTCGGGGTTCAAAATTCTGTATTTAAATTCCTCGCGCGTCACGAGGATTCGAGCAAGGGTTCCTCGCATGGCAAGAGGACCCTAGATTTCAAATATCTTGTTTGGTTTTCTGTGTTTTCCCGTGTGCTCATTCCTTCTGATTTCCGTACTTTTTTTACGTTATATTAATTCTAATATTTGTGTTTTCATTAACTTGTGTTTGTCTATTGTATCAGTTATAGAAATTGTAATGTATATAGAAAACAATATTATACCCTACACAATGCGGTTTAAAAACTATAGGAAAAAAAATACTAAATTAAACGGTAAGGTCAAAAGAAAAAAACAAATATAAAGAGATTGTAGGAAAAGATTCAACTAAATAATGGTTTATTCTAAAAATGGTAAGAATGATTTGAGACCGTTATCTTGTGATCAAATAGTTTGAGAAAAAGTTGTTAGATGGCAATTTAGTAATGCCTACCTTTATTGACTTGATCTCATCACTTCTCTTTTTTTTTTAAGCTTCATACATTTTGCATATGACGTTATTTTTCAAAAATAAAAAATTACACCATAAAAACGAGTGTTTTTTATATTTAAAATGAGTAGAGTTGGTATATATATAAAAAAAAAACTTTTTCAGTTCATTGTGTCTAATCTCCATCATTCTGGTTTTCCTACTCGTCATTGTGTCTATTATGCTTGTCATTGTGTTTTCTTGAACACCATTGTGTCTTATGTTGGTGTTCAAGAAATGCAATATCAAGCAGTAAAGACACAATGACATGTAGGAAAGACACAATGACATGTAAGAAAAACGTAAGGATGATTCGGGAAAACATAATGACATGTAGAAAAGACACAATGACATGTAGTAAAAGCACAATGACGAGTATTGGAGACAATGAACTATATGAAGGACACATTGACAATTTAAGAAAACACTATGACTTGTAGTAAACACACAATGACCTGTAGGAAAAACGCAATGACGAGGATTAGACACAATAAACTAAAAAAACCTAATGTTTTTTATAACAACATTATACTCATTTTAAAGATAAAAAAAGAGCTCAGTTTATGGTATAAATAAATATTATACGGTATAATATTTAAAAAAAATACTGTCGTATGTAAAAGTTATGATAAAAAGTTAACAAAAAAGTGGTGGGGAGGGGGGGGTGGGGGGGATAAAAAGTTAACAAAAGTAGTCATTATTAAAAGACAACTCCTTTGTTTTAATTATAAATATTAATTAATGATCTAATGGCTTAAAAGGATTCTTATCAAGGTCTAAACATCTAGTTGTAACAAGTGCTCCACTAGATAACGTTGTTGTTCAAAGGAAATTGACTTAATTTTTGTTGGTTTGGAAAAAAAGTTTAGGGTTTGGTTGTATTGGATGTTTAATTGGCTGTTCAGGTTGTTGAATTAAACATTGGAGTTTGGTTGTTGAGGTTGAATTGGTTAATCGGGTTGAATGGATCCACGTGAGATGACGTAGAGTGGAATTGAGTTGATGAGTTGAGTAGAAAGAAGTGATAGAAATCAGATAGTGGAGTATGTTATGAAAGTATATATAATTGTTTATATTGTAAAACATTTACGAAAATATAATATACTCCAAGGGCGACGATTCTATTTTTAAATGGATGCACATACGTCACATACTCTCCCTCACGACCATCCCACGTAGCTCGACCACCCTTAACAAAATAACAATACAACAAAATGCAAAATCATCTTTCAATAAAATATCAAGTATGTTTGAAAATTGTTAACCTCTTAAATCAACAATGTACCACTTAAAACAATATAACTAAACCATATCCCCTTCCTAATTATATATAAATCCTTCCCATTCTCATCAAAATGTGCCCCAAAAACTCGAGTTTTCCTTCCACCAACACTCGTCATCAATCTAATCAAATCCCTAAACTTCATATCCATCAAAGATATATCATTGATACTGATACCGATATTGATTTTGACATTGTTGTTGCTTATGAATCTTATTATTAGTTCACTATTCAAAAATCCTCATGAACTCCGGATGACTCTCCCATTGGTGTGTTAGGTTTACTAGTTTTCACTCTTTGATAAAACAACAAATACGCAGCTGATGTCCTGATGTCACCTTCACTCACAGGTGTCACATGAGAATCATCAAAATGATACCATCTATCTTCTTCAACCAACTGCATCAAGTAGTAAACATAAAAATGTAAAATACACATATTTGTTTATTTCTATTAAACAATTGTTAAAAAGCAAAATTAAAATGTTTTTTAAGTTTTACCTTTGCGTATGCAGAGTAATGACCGCCACCGAGTCCACCATAATGATTACTAATCGCATACAGTTCATAAACATTAGATCCGCCAGACGGATCTTTACTTTTAACGTATTTGCTTAAATCAAGATTATGAATTGGAAAATTCACAAAAGTGTCAAGTTTGTTCTTCAGAAATCGACTGTATGAGAATCTTTTAAGATGGAAAACTATGATATCAGGCAGCTTCCATAAGTCAAGTTTCTTAGTTGCTTGTCGGTGTTCCTTGCAACCAGGGCAATACCTGCATTATATAACAAACACTAATAACTAACACAACAAAAAACAAAAATTACAATAATAATAATTAAAAAAAAAATAGAATTACATACACAGATGATCCTTGTAGTTTGCGACAAATAAAAGGTTTAGGTATTTAGAGTTTAAATTTGAAATTTATGCTTTTAAATTTGTAACGACTTCTATAAACTTTTTCGTTAAATTAAAGAGAAATTACCAAATACCCTTTTATTTTTTAATAAAGAAAAGTCAGAGGGTATTTTGGTCATTTCACCTTAATTTAGCAAAAAAGTTAACCTTAATAATCAAACTCATTACAAAATCAAAAGCATAGTACCCAAACGGCCAAACCTGTTACTTTTCACAAATCACAAAGGAAATCTGTGTAACTAATTCAAAAAACTAATTACATAAAATCCAGTGTCCCAATTTCAAAAAGATAAAATAAGAAAAAATAATTAAAAAAATTGATAAACCATACCACATATCATCAGGTCCTAAAGGTTCCTCCTTTAAGAATGCATCCAAACAAGAAAACAACGAAATAGATTCTTGTTTGGTTTTCTTCGCGGTAATCCCAGGTTTATGCACCATTGGAAGATCTTTTAAAAAGCTTGCATCATATGAATCATGATCCTTTTCAGTCCAATCCATTATAACCTTAACAATTTTACTCGGTTTAATAACCGAATCCCGTGAAATCGGTTTGCAACTCATACCCCTATCATCAGTTATACACAAACAAAACGATAATTCCGTTTCTTCTGAAATTTTGTCATCAAATTCATCACAATCTACGGTATCCATTTGATAATCACTGGTGGATTCTTCAGAAACGGAGCCATTTACTTTTATACCCTCGATCTTATTTGATGGTGAAAAAGGTTTTCGTTTCAGTGGGTCCAGAACTCTGGCAACCGCTGACTCGATACTAGTCGGGTTAATTCCGTCTTCTAGATATGTAACCAAAGGTGTCAAGAATCTCTTTCTTTCACCAAGCTTTGTACTGTGAAATACAGTTATTGTTATTACTTGTTGTAAAAAGATTAAAACTAATATAATTGCAAAAAATAATATAATAAGTTACTTTTCAACATATCGGTGGCATATTTCTAGCATAGGTAATTCAGCTTGTTGTTTTGTAAGTCTATAGGCTACAATGCATTCATCCTCTTTGATTGAGTGCAACGTATCACCGTTATCAAAGTAACGATATATCTTGTGTTCATATACCTTCACATACCATGAAAACAATTGAGATGACAAATTCAAGTTATGGTAAAATAATTAAAAAAATAAAAAGTTAAAGTTTACAAAAAGTAACAGGTTTGAGTACTAAAGGTTAGTAACAGGTTTGGGTTTACGCTTTCAGTTTTGTAACGAGATTGGGTAGTTGGGCAAACATTTTGTCAAATTAGGGTGAAATGACCAAAATATCCTTTGAATTTTTTAGCTATCAAAGTCAAAAGATGAAACATTAAAGGGTATTTTGATCATTTCACTCTAATTTGACAAAACTTACTAAAGGTTTAGTAACAGGTTTTGGTTTACGCTTTTAAATTGGTAACGAGAATTGGTAGTTGGGCAAACTTCCATTAACGTTTTTTGTCAAGTTAGGTGAAATGACCAAAATACCCTTTGACTTTTTGAGCTATGAAAGTCAAAAGGTGAAACGTTAGAGGGTATTATGATCATTTCACATAACGAAAATTAGCTTTCATACCCAAAACTGAAAGCATAAAACTCTAATCTGTTACTTTAAATCCTTAGTACCAAAACTTGTTACTTTCTGCAAACCACAAGGACTATTTGTGTCATTAACACTATCTATAAATGAATAATTTTATTACCTCTGCAAGAATCAAGGTTTCATCACTTTCTAAACAACATGCGGTAGCCAATGCCTGAAAGAGGTCCTTATAGTAACCATATTTTGACACGTTAACGGTAGTTGGCATCGGCAATTTACGTCCGTCTCCATAAAACACAGTTATTGTCATTGAGCGAGTCGTGGTTGAAGGTAGTGGTAAAGACAAGTACATGAACGGGTCAAATGTAATCGAGATTTTGTTACAAACTGGACAAACCAGTGTTGACTTATATTGACCCTGAAGATTTAAAACCATTGGATTCAGCTTGTAAGTAAAAAAAAAAGTAATAGATATAAACAGTTAGAAGTTATAAAAAATTGAAAATGGCATGTTACCTGACAGACATCCACTACAATCGAATCATTTCGCGCTTTATGGTACCTCCAAAATTCATTAGCAACTTCCTCATCAGGGCGACCATCATAATCTTTTGTTTCAATATAAGGCTTTTGCTTAACGCGATTTAAATCTTCATGCAACCCGTCTAACAAAAAGGCCAAAAGTTCCTAGAAAGAAGATATGCCCAACTTATAAAAATTAAAAAATTTTATGAAAAGTATCTTTAAATAAACATTAAACACTTAATAAGCTTGACCAGTAATTACTTGAGAATCATGTTGATTATAACCACTAAACTGAGGAGCAAACCGCGCGAGTTTTCCTTTAAACGCGCGAGGAGCAACCGCGGTACGCCCTGAAGACCAAAGTTTCCTCAACAGCTCACCAAACGCAACCGCAAGTTCACCCTAAAGAAAACATGCAACAATAATCAAACACTTTAATTCCACAATATTGCACTAAAAAATCAAATTATCCACATACATGCATTCCTAAAGGATTCTGCTTGTTGATCTCATCAGAATAATCCTGCAAAAAGTAGTCCACAAGAGGCGGCGTATGAACTAAACATTGAAGCGCGCTATTCATGAAACAAGTGTTTCCTAAATTCTGCAATCCAGCTAAACCTCTATCTCTTTCAGCTGTTTTCACAGAATCGCGTACATCTTCCATATCTATAGACACTGAGTTGAAAGTGGACCCTTGATACAGACTCGAACCGTAATCTGGTCCATAACCGTTGGACAAACTTGGACCACCGGCTATTGTGCGAGATGATCTTTGTGGTTCCATTGGAACCAAAGCTAACTGATTTCCAGTTGAATCCATGCCAGATCTAGAAGGTACAAATTCATCAGCTTGAAACTCTATAAAAATCTGCATAAAAAAGTAAACGAGTCAGCAATAGAAACCAAACTATTAGCACGTATGACGTATCATAAGTTCATAACAGAATGAATAAAATTTACAGATTGATCCATCTGCAGTTGAGAATCTTCCAGGGTTTCATTTGAATTAGCCAAAACGGTTTCTTTGATATCGTTAAAATAATTCCAGATCCGTAACTGTTCAAACGAAAGAGGGCGATACCGCGATAACGGAAATTATGAGTAAGAAAAGTGGGAATTAAAAACTTAACATTAAAATTACTCAAAAACATATCAAATAATAGGATTTAACTAACCTTTTCAGGATCTACCCTTTTGAGTGATGATACTTGCTCATAAAGTTTCTTTAATGTGGCCTATATGATAGCATTATAAAGAGTCAGGATATGGATACTAAAACACTATGAAAACTAACTTAACCTGTAAGGAATCTTTATGAAATATATAAAAAAGTTAACCTTTTTACTTATATGTATGATTATTTCACTCTTGTCTCTTGAATCAATCAATTTTAACGCTAAAGGGTACACCTCAACCGCTAGTGTTTTTTGGATACCAACTGATATCATCTGCCTTGGTAAAGCCGGCCCTCCTTTGTACCTAAACGATAATATTAGCGTAACGAAAGTACTCAGATAACGAAATTATTAATAATCATTATATAAACAAAAGTATATGTGTTACTTAATCTCCAAATATGATGTATGAAACTAATATCTTAAAATGAAAAATACAAGTTGTTTAATGTAAAAACTAATGTACCATCCATGAAGCTTCTCCCAAATTACTTGAGGAACTAAAACATAATCGCTTCTTTCGGTTAATGTTCTTTCAATCTGTAAATCGCGTACATCACGACAATCTTCATTTGTGATTAAATCTGAGTTATCAATTGGTCCAGGTCGATCCCCTGCTTTTGTCAAAGTTGAAGCTTGTTTATTAGTACCAACCTCTGTCAACTCATATTCCCCAGTTTCTTCACCAACGTATTTCTGCCACTTTGTAAACCACCTGCTTATTAAAAAAAAAGAAGAAAAAAAATACCAACTTAGAGCATCTTATTGTGAAAAGTAGTTCATCGTGTGTTTCAGTTAAGAATTCAAGATCAACAATAAAGAACTCCTATAAATGTAGTGATCGAATCCACTAGACGCCAAAAAAACTGAATAGTTAAAATAGCATGTTAATACCAAACTACTTTTTGCATCAAAACTTGGTTCCATGAGCTCTGATGCAAAAAATTTCTAAATTTCACCCAAAAAGTAGTGTCATTAGCTGAAATGCACATTAGCCCTTAATTGTATTTGTATATACATAACAAGTTTTGTGTCACTGTAGAATATAATCAATATATTATATTATCTTTATCTGCTTGAGACAAGAAAAATAGGTTCTCATGATTCCTTCCATATGTTAACCTCAATTCTTTTAGTGACACAATGTCATAGAGATGAAATTACAAAATGGATGCATTGTGATTTACAGGAAACACATGATAATAATTGATATATAGTAAGATGGCGTTTTGGAAGTAAACCAATTTACAATTGATAATACATGCACTCTACTTGATGAAAAACTATAATTATCTAGCCAAAAAAATTGCATTACTTAGACGTTGTCAGTTTCGTGCTAACATACTGTATTTTGTAAAAATAGGTATTATATTACTATTGCATATAGGCATTGATGGTTGTGAAATGTGAACTTGTGGTCAGCCAGTAAATCTATCAATGTTTCGGAAGAATTTATGACTGCAGTCCAAAACTATCATGATAACGGTATTTAAAAATGATGCAGGCTTGCAGCAAACCTCAATGCACACCACAAAATATAGAGCATGATGTGTTTAAAGTCCTCAACAGAAGTTATTCATAATTAATAAACAAGAATGGATCCAAACAGTATTATTAACACAGGAACAACCAAAATAGACAATAACTTGGAATTAACACCAGATAATTCCATAAATCATATAATTGGGTTGAAGGGAATTCCCATTCGCCAACAATTGGCATCCAGACCTTGCTTCTTAATCAAGAAAAAAACATGTAACAACAGAAACGATTAAATTACCTGCTGGAAATAACATAGTACAAGTTGCCTTCTTTCAAACACGATTCAGCCTTCTCTGTTAACTCTTTGACAATTCTCGCCTCTTCTTCTGGAGTGCACGGCAAGCAAAGTGATTCGTTATCCATCATAGAACCAGAATCAGGAATCGTCATGATTGCTGCAAAACCAAAACAAACAACAACAAAAGTAGATTGAATCAGACACCAAATATCGTTAAAGCATGGTTTTGATTGAATCAAATTATGGTGAAGAACTTAAAAACGGAAGAACGAATTGCATACTTTGATGATTGTGAGGTGTAAACAGATCGTGGAGGAGAGAGTTGTGATCGGAGATTTGCGGGAACCCTAGATTGCAGGGGGCGATTCGATCTGGAAGAAAGGGGCAGAGTGTTGGAAATAATACAAAAAAGTTGTTCGAAGGTGTCCTCTTCACGATGTATTTAACTTCTGAGCCACCAAACCTTTCCTTTTTATACGTCCACCGGTTTTCACAACAATTTAATTCATTTTCACTTGATTCACTTCTATTTCTTTTATTAAGCCTAATCTTATCTTTATAAAATATAAATTTTATAGATTGCTTTTAAATTAATGATAATTGACTGCCCTTGTTCAAGAAAGAAAATTGGAAATTGGTTGTTGCATATATCATAACCGGATTGAAACAATTTTATACATTAAATACAGTAAAAAAGTCGTTGGTATCTTACTGTTACTGACACCCTTTCTTTCCATCCCCTAGGGCTTCACCATTTCACTCTTGACATGTCGCCGCTACCCTTTATCGCAGGTTTAAGCATCACCATCACGAACCACGCCAACGTCGTAACTGCTTCTATTCTGACCAATACTGTCCCCGCCGACCAAGCGATTTTGCACCACCCTACAACACCGTCGTCGTCAACCTCCGCGTCTATCAACCTCACTCAATGGAAGAGTATAGAAGGAACAACCAAAAAATGGCACCTTAGATCACAATCAAAACATGAAAAAGACATAAATACCTATGTTACTGTTGAGCAGAGACATTTATAGAATAACACATTAATAGGTGTTTATTATTTAGATTATTTATTAGATGTGAGGTGGTTCTATAGTTTTAATTTTTTTTTTTAATGGTGTTGTTTTCACACACCGCATATGTTGTCTGAACAGGGCCTACCGCCTACCGGGCAGCGGTGAAACAGACGCCCCCTGATGCACAGAAACCCCGTGAAATAGGTAAACGCTCGCTCCCCATCGGAACCAAACCCGAGATAAATCTCAAGCTAGCCCTTCACCTTGTGTCCATTTAAATTGCATTAAGTGGGATTCGAATCCATGACCTCCACATTACAAGGATGGGCTCTTACCACTCGAGACAAGTTTGCTGGACAGTTTAAATAACTTCTTTTGGATAACCTTTTTGAATCTTGTAGCAAAATAACTTTTTTGATTAAAATATCTTTGTATGACTACCAAAACTTTTATTGGCTAACTGAAAGAGAAATCAATAACGAGTATATTTTTTGTTTTGAAAAAATGTATCAGGAAACGTGTATAAAGTCAGACCAAAGACTTTTATGATATAAGTATAGAACCATCACAATGTTCACACTGATATGACAAAACTATTGTTAAATAGTATGTTAGTTACGAACTTGCAGTCAATAGAATTAAGAGCCTTCATTTGTTGTTGATGTATGCTTGCTGATGATCCTATCGGTCAACAGACACCATTCTTTTTTTGTGTTTCACGTAAAACGTATAACACTAGAATTTCAGACAATCCTAATCTTTTTTACAATTAACGTCATTGGTTTTGTGAAAAAGAAAAATAATATGAACACATTGCGTATTGGTTTAATGAAAAATTTACATGAGTTTTTTACTAAACAAAAAATACATAAAACTTCTAAAAAATTTATATAAAACATTAACTAAATAATAGAATTATTGTTTTGTATTTAAGCCCATTATTACCAATTAAGCAATCTCAATTTTTAACTCTTAAAAGCAAGTCCATTTGACGGTTTTTATTTTATGACAAATGTTTTTAGTCTACTCCTAAATTAAATAAAATAGACCATTGCTAGACTAGTGCAATTGACAATTAAGGGTGTAAACGAGTCAATTTGAGTCGAACCGATCCCGAGCTTGCTAAGGCTCAAGCTCGGCTTGTTTAAATTTAAGGGGGCTCGAGCTCAGCTCGTAAAGAAATTTCCATGCCCGGGCTCAACTCAGCTAGGCTCGTTTATTATTTAATTTATATATTTTATTATTAATTTTATTTATTTTATAATTATTTCATTTTATATACTCTTTTATATTTAACATAATATATATGATTTAGGTTTATTTTAATTATAATATTATAAATAGAAATAATTTTAATATAAATATATAGTTATTGGATTAACAAAAATAATATAAAGAAAAATCTGGTTTATGCTCATGAGCCGGCTCGAGCTCAACATCTGAAGCTCGAGCTTAGCTCAATAAGTAAACGACTCATATTTCAGGGCTCTAACTTGGGCTCGAGCTCGCTTAAGCCCGGCTCATTCAAGCTTTTTTACCGATCCAATCCCTAGCTTTTGTCGAGCCGGCATGGCTCATTTACACCAAGCAAATAGAAGAAATCTAGCGACTAAAGAACGACAAAAAACACGCAATTGAACAAACGAACTTGGGATTGAAGCGATTCCAGACCTGAAGTCCATTCAGCATAAGTGAAGATCTGTTGTTTTTTCTTATCTATTCTTGTTCTTTAAGCTTAAAAGTTTTAAAATTTTTAAGTATGATGTTGAAACTATATCTTTATGGTTATTTTGTGTGTTTAGACTAGAAACTTAGGAAGATGCAACCCTTAATATAACCAAATAAAATGGACCGAATTTCTTGATACAAGTGTGCTTTCAATATGATTTAGGTTCTGAAAAACACACCAATATATCAAACACAGAATTGATTTAAACAACTAGACACAACTTATTTTAAATTTTAATCCGTTTAACACATAGTGGTGTATATATGGTTAATGTTTATACCTCAACAGATTCAAAAAACAAACACAAAAATAATACATAATAATGGTTCAAGATTCAGTCCCCTTCCAAAATAAGAGGAAAAAAATAACAGAAACATTTTGCTACAGTAAACCACCAAACAAAACTTTAAGTTTCAGTTGCTACAAACAACCAGGTAAAACCAAAAATCAAAACAAACCTACTAATCTGATGTTGGTTTAATCGAACCGAACGAAAATAACCTTAACTAATGAGACGATGACACATGGCACTGCTCACATTCTATCTTCTCTCCTTCTTGGTGCACACGTAATAATTTCATCAACTCTCAAAATCATTTCAGCAGCTTCAGTTGCAGACAGTAATACAGCTTGTTTCACCTTAAACGCCTCTGATATTCCAAGTTCTGACATATCTCCAACCTGCATAAAATAAAACCCTCAATATAACCAAACAAAATTATTAAAAAAAAAAAGAAAAAAAAAATGTTATTTTTTACTTAATAATCAATTTAATGCATAAGAAACCCTTAATATAAGCAAACAAAACTAAAAAAACATATTTTTAAATTAATCAAATTAATGCATAGAATAATATAACCAAACAAATTAAAAAAAACTAACAATATTTTTAAAATTAATTAATTTAATGCATAAAATGAAACCCTCAATACAACCCAAAAAAAAAAAAAAAACAAAAAAAACACTAAAATTAAGTTTTAATTAACCAATTTAATGCATAAAATGAAACCCTTAATATAACCAAACAAAATTATTAAAAATATGTAATTTTTAAATTAATTACTTTAATTAACTTACGGAGCCAGTAATGACATCAATTCCAGCATTGCTATCTTCTTTGTGATGTTCAGCGCGAAGTCGAGCAACTAATTCAGCACTGTCTAAACCAGCATTGTCAGCAATGGTTGTTGGAATCGCGATAAGGGCACGCGAGAAAGCTTCAATCGCGTGTGATTTTTTGCCAGGTGTTTTTCTTGCCAGCTCATCAACCGCCTTTGCCATCACCATTTCAGGCCATCCACCACCTAACAGAACTCTGCTATCGTTTACTGTTTGAGATAGAACACATAACGCGTCATGCAAAGATCTTTCTGCTTCATCAAGAACATGAAAACTGCAAAAAAAAAACAAACAAAAAAAAATGGAATTATTAGCATCACAACTAATTCCAGAAAAAAAAATTAATAAAATAAAACTAATAAAAAGTTATAAAAAATTAAAAAATTTAGCACATAGCAATTCTAGGGGAAGATTATAAGACTGATTATTTAATCATTTGCTTATTTGGGGGTCAAATAATTAGTTTTATACTTTTATACCTGTTGTTACACATTTAGAAACTATCTTTTGCGGCATGTTTTATTACTTTAACTTGGATGTGGTTTTAAAGTTTCAATCACTATTGATACAAACAATTTAGGAGACCATGGTACATGTTAAAAATTTTAAATATCTCGCAAAAGTTTTAGATTAAATAGTAATGTGGAAGGTAGAGCATTAAGTCATTAGATCAGTGTTGTAAAAATTAGGATGAATTGCAGATTAGTCGCCAAGTGGTCCTCTACCGATTAAATTTCCCCTAATCAGATCATTGATATTAATTGATTAAAATCTTTCAAAAATTGATCAAAATTAATCAAAAATGTCAAAATCATATTCATATATGAAAATTTTGGATTTTTAAGTACTTGACTTGTGTTTAGGTTTAATTGTTTATGTTTAAAAAAAAAATTCTATATATGTATATATAAATTTGAAAAAAAAAATATATATATATATATATATATATATATATATATATATAAATTCCAATCACATTAATCACTAGTCAGTACCCTACCAGCGAGACTAGCATCTAGCGATTTTAACAACACTGCTTTAAATAAATATAAATAAAAAATAAAAATATATATGGCATACCTTGCACCCCTCAAAACAATAGTACACGCTTGACCCATTTCAACACCCGAAAAGTGGATCAATTTATCCTCACCAATCATAATTTCTTCAATAAGTTTGCAGTGTCCAAGTTTAACAGATTCAGGATTATCAAAAGTTGATGCGATTTCACCACCCGTAACCAACGCGAGTCGCTCAATACCATCAAAATCAGCATGCTCGATTGCAAGAATGCCAGCATCAGCAAACAATTCTTCAGGAAAATTGTAGATTAATTGTCTGTTAACAAAGCAGTTAATCCCATGACCAATTATTTTTTGTACTTTTTCCCTCATTTTTTCTTTTTCAGCTCCTTCAATCTGCGCAACTTTCGCCATTGAATCTACGCGAACACGCGCTCCGTATATTTTTACTTTATCTGTGTCCATCGCGGTATTTGCAACCAAAATGTTTGCGTTTTCTATACGTTTCGGTTGCCCGAGGCCAATCTTTTTGTCTAAAATAAATCTGCATTAGATTTGGGGTATCATATACAATCTGTCTCATATTAATCAATAATTATAAAATAAAAATTTTAATAATAATAATAATAATAAGTTATTAAACTACCCTTCATCCAAAAAGGAATCTTTAAGTGACCCTCCAGCTTTCTTGATGATTTGGATGGATTCCAAATTTGTGCTTCCCTGATATCATTGAATAATTATCATAAAATAATAAAAAAAAATTCTAAAAAAATTATGAAGCAACAGCACATGTGATGATGTAGTTTCAAGTTATTAAAACAATTATCCTCTTTTTATAGTCGTTAACTACATCCAAAAACTCACTTTTAGCCTCATAACAGCATCAACAGCCAATTTTGCAAAATGTTCCTTGTCTTGTGAAAGAATTTTTGAACTCAAAGTGGTCATAGCAATCCTCATCAAATCAGACCTGAATTTCTCTGCATGAACAACAAAATATCATTAAACTTATATAAAATATCATTGAACAAGAAAATTTCTCTGAATTTCTCTGCTTTTTTAGCCATAAAACTTAAATTGAAAATGTGATCAAAATATTTAAAGTGACAAAAAAACCTATATATGCAGATAGGGTTGTAAACGAACTAAACTTTCAACGAACAGTTAGTGAACTGGTCGGTGGGAAGTTCCTTTATGTTCGTTCGTTTAATAAATGAATGATCATGAACAAGAAATTTGGTTCGTTTAGTTAAACGAACGAACATGAACATGAACATGAACAGAGGTCATGTTTGTTCGTTTGTGTTAGTGAACGCTTGGTAATGTGTTTGTTTATGTTGTTTGGTCATGCAATTCATTAAATGTGTTTTATTTAGTTTATTATCTTAACTCTATATGTTTATAATTCTTAAACTTGTGCAAAACGCAAGGTTTAAAAAAGCATAAACGAGCCTCGAGGCGTTTTACGTTAGCATCACCAGGCGTAAGCCTCGAGGCGGACCGAGGCGTATGCCTCAAGACATAATTAAAAATAATAAAAAAATATATGTATCTCATAAAAATAATAATTTATATGCAATTTTTTAAATGTACATATATAAT
>WOUH02000015.1:527963-541743 GCA_009936405.2 Stevia rebaudiana
ATTACCTAGAAGATATTTTGTTATGATATTTTGCAAGATGTTAGTTTGATTGTAATTCGACATGAAAAACAATGTAAATCTTGATTAATTAATCTATGAAACGTGTTATCAATAACCATTGAGCTATTGAACAATCATGAGGTCACGCCGGTGTTTCCGCCACCGGCAGGGTGTGACAGCAAACCCAGCCACCAGCCCACCACACTTTCAATACATGGAAGCATACCTTCGTCATAACAGACGATAATCTCGACAACCTCAATACTTAAAATAAAGCCAGCATTATCTTAATACTACCAAGTATAACACAACAACCAATATCACAATCAATAGTCCAATTGTTACGTATTTATACCCTAAATACGCTTATCAATGACCTCATTTCATTTATCTATAATAACCTTAGTTATATTCATAATTCCTGCATAACCCCTACGTATTTACACAAAATATGTTTAACGTAACAACAACCTATTTCGTATGGATATCAGGCCCCAAAACACTAAAACAGTTAAGGAGGGGGCTCAAAGAACTCACCTTATCAAATAACGCTTTAACTATAACTTTTTAAGGAATTTCCTGAACACCTCCTAGCGTTCCAGTGACAAAGCTTCTAACACCTTTTCTTCAATTCACTTTCTCGTATGTTTTTCTTTTTTTTTTATATATATATATAATCTATGTCTAAACCTTAAGGTTCTTGAGGTTCTATTTATATAGGTTCTTGTAACCGTTTAATATTTTGCTAGATTTAATGAAGATGATCATTAGTCATCATCTCATTTTACACACGTCTCTTTCTTTTTGCTGACTATCGATCTATAATTTACATGTGGACTCTTAACTTTATTTTTATTATATTCAAAACTTAATAACGAAGAAACATAAATTAACTAACAATTGATATGTTTCGAATTATTTGGGTCTCAGTCACTTACTAGTATTATTATTATAATAATATTGTTATTAAGTATAATTAGGATGGTATCTACATTTATTTAATGTCTCAATTTCTAAATAATAATCTTGACAGTTAGTTACTCGTTTTAGTAATATTTTGAATATAAGTTTCATTTCTAAGCATATTTATCAATCAAACGAGACGTCATGATTCAACTGACTGCTTTTATTATTATAACCTTGAGTAATAATAGTTTATAACTAAAGTAACTTATCTAAAAAAAACAGGTTGTTAAAACATTGCGAACATTAAAACTTGTTTTCGTGTTTCCCGCTTATACTACGTTTCACTCGCGGCTTTTGTTTATGTTCACGATTTTAAATTTCTTATCTAATTCAATTGGTTTCACCTCCTGCAGAGTTGTTGGGATATAATATCTATCAAACGTTATCGCTTTTTGTGTATATTTCTAACCGTCGCTCAAATCAAAATTTCGCATATACTCAAACGATTTTAAATAGTTATAAGAATATAATAAAATCGTTTATATCATTTAAATTTCAATTTACATTAGGGTACCGTTGATATTAGAATTGTCCTAAGACTGGAATTTGATCGAAAGGTCGCTACTAAACAGAAGGAAATCTCTCTAAATCTCGTAATCAAAACATACAAAATTCGGGGCGTTACACCTCCCTTAAGGATTGAAAATCATTAAAAGAAAAGGAATCGCATTTCTTATGTAATGGTACATTTCATTCATAATTGTAAACATACATGTTTTATTTCATTCCAACGTAATAACTTATTACATTTCCGTCTCCATTCATGCATACCAAACGCTACCTTAATCTTTTTTGCTTTTCTAACTAAAATAGTACGAAACATAAAAAAATTAACTAAATCTTAAACATTTCGAGATTTAAAATGGTACGTCCCGTCGAAACCGATTTATGCCCTAAAATTTCTCACACTTCGAGAATTAGAATGTTACTTCCCGTCAATTTTGAATTATGCTTCAAAATTTCAAACAGTTCAAGATTTAGAATTACACGTTCCGTCAATTTTTTATAATCATCTATGGCCTTCCTCTGAATGTCACCTCAGTCTAGTACCCCGCTTCACGGCTGTCGCGAACGTGCTTTTCTATAGAACCAAACAACTGTGTTCGATTTTTATATCTCGCCGCTTATGGCTCACTTTGCCATACGTGCAACCCAATTCTTCGAAGGTACTCATTTCAAATAACATATGGACATGATCCCAAAAACCCATATCCAGAAATATGGGTTCATCACTTTCCCTGACTGTTAGCCATGTGTGGGCCAAAATAACATCCTTGTTATTACTCCAGAGTCTTGACCCTATTTTTGAGTGAAAGTGAATTTTGTGTCGGAAGGTACATATTTGAAAGAGTGAAGGTATAAGACCGAATGGTATGTGTGGTGAAAGGGGGCGTGGTCCTTAAATGGACACCCCCAAAACGCCCCAACACCACCCCTTTGCGGGCGTGGTTCATTTCCACGTGATTGGAACCACGGGCGTGGTGAGTTTTGTGTCTTTTTTGTTTTTTTATTTTATTTTTTCCAACCAATCATAATACACCACTTTATCCTCTTATCAATTACAATACGCTATCTCACTCTCTAACTTTTCACCCACCCACCACAATGCATTTCCACCTAAACCATCTTCAAGTGGTTGCCCACGTGGGACAACCACTCATCCTTTCAACCACTACGTATACCCCGTGGTCTAACTTTGTGTGTGTAAATGTAAAAATGTGTGCTATTTATATGGGTAAACTTTCAATACTAAGGGTCTGTTTGGTATGCGGTAATGGAATGGACGACGTAATGGAATGGACGAGGTAATGGAATGGACAAAGGAATGAAATGGATCATTACCATTCCATTGTCATCTTTGGTTACCGGTGGTAATGAAATGAATAATTACTTTTTGGTGTTTGCTAGAAAAAAACGATGAAGAAATGAAATAAAATTTGGGCCGGGTCAAGGTTGTGGTCATTGTTAGGATCATGGACCGGGTCGTGGCTCAACCCATGGGTCGGTTCTTGGCTTGGGTTGTGGGTCGGGTCATGGTTTGGGCTGTGAGTTGTGTATCATGGGTTGGGTTATGATTTGAGTCATGGGCTGGGTAATGATTTTGATCATGGGTTCGGTAATGGGTCGTGTCATGGTTTAAGTCATGGGTCGTGTCATGGTTTGGGTCATGGTTTGGGTTATGAGTCGAGTTATGGTTTGATTTTTGGGTTGGTTCATGGGCCGGGTTATGGTTCGAGTCATGGGTCGGGTTATGGTTTGGGTCATGAGTCGGGTTATGGTTCAAGTCATGGGTGGGTCATGGTTTGGGTCATGAGTCGGGTTATGGTTTAAGTCATGAGTTGGGTCATGGGTCGGGTTATGGTTCTAGTCATGGGTCGGGTAATGGATAAGATCATGGGTCAGCTAATGGTTCAAGTCATGGGTCGGGTCATGAGTCGGGTTATGGTTCAAGTAATGGTTGGGTCATGGGTTGGGTAATGGTTCGGGTCATGGGTTGGGTAATTGGTCGGGTCATGGGTTGGATCATGGGTCGAATACTGGGTCAAGTCATTATTGGATCATTGATCGGGTCCTTCCTTATAGGAAAGGAATGAAAATAAAAACACCCATCCACCAAAGAATGAAAATCGTTAAAAGAGAAGGAATCACATTCCTTATGTCATGGTATATTCCATTCATAATTGTAACCAAGCATATTTTATTTTATTCCAACGTAATGACTCATTCCATTCCCACCTCCAATCATGCATACCAAACGCTACCTAAAATTTTCGTTTGAAATAGAAGGGGCCTACCAAAAATTTGAGCTGTCCAAACTCAATCGAGTAATGCATACGGTGAGCGGTGCACGTGATAACCCGACCCGCATCCTACCCACATGGGTTGTAGGCGTGCCGCCGCGCTGGTAGGGTAGAACCTGCACACACTCCCACCTCCCTTTCTATCACTACTAATTTTGAAAGGATTTCATATAAGCAACCGCTTTAAATGCTTTAAATCTATTTTTGCTTTCAAGAAACCACTGCAAAACGAAGGTATTATTATATATATTAACTAGGTTATTGACTCTATACAACACGGGTTGCGTAAGAGACTTTGGAAATAAAAGTAACAATTTTAAAACTGGGTACAACATGGGTAGAAAAATTTTAAGGATATTATATGAAAAGCAATTTTGGTGTATGTTAAACTCATCTTGCAGTCGAAACCGAGTAGATGATACTGAGTTCCCGATGCATAAAAAGACATAAAGATTGCAATAATATTAGAAATAACCCAAAATGGCATAATTAGCATTAGAGAGTGTTAGATAAATTTCTATAACAACATATACAAAGCATTAATAAAGTAGAATGTTATAGAGAGCAAAAGTATGGTTGAAACTGCATAATCCTTTTGCATATGTGTTCGTGTTGATTGTAACTCCTTAACCCATTAGATTAATACACAGGCATCTTTGAGCAAACTAATATGCAGAGTAAAATACTATCTATTAATCTACAATTCTGCAAAGTAGAGTACAAATACACATGATTTCAATCTTTAGTTATCAAGTTCTTCTTTCTTGTTGAAGTAAGTGACATCTGCCATCTGGTTCAATTTCAGGTGAAGAAAGTTCACAAATTTGAACTGATTCAAGAAATCAACTTCATCTGCGATGAAGGTGAGATGAATGAGTTATAGAAGCTAACTCAAAACACACCAACATATAGTTGTTGTTACATGTTAATTAAGTTCTAAAAGTTAACTCAAAAGAAAAAAAAATATAATTGATATTAAAATCAATCTAATGAATGCATAATCACAAGTCTTGCGGATAAATACATATGCTTAAAAAACACATTTATGGGAATTCCAATTTCCAAATCAAGAATTCTCTCCTAATGAAATACTGCTGACCTCAAGTCATGCGGATAGATAATATGTCCGTATTTCTAAGAGAATAATACATAGCAAAATATGAGTTAATTTGCATCCAACCAACGTACTGAAACAAATTAATAACATAATTACCTTGATTATCACATCTTTCAGACACTATAATAAGAGGAAATACGTCTACCTTTGAGTATGAGAAATATGCACATACACACATGGTACCCTTCTTTGGACCATGTAAAGAAATTCATTGAAAGAAAAAAAAAAAATAAAGTTTGAAATATATATATTGAAACTTCACATAGAAATATAAATATCTCACAATTGGATGAAATGGCTCAAAATAAAAGTCAATATTGCTTATAATACAAAAGAATATTAACATAAGATCAGCAAAATAAATTCCATTAAGAGGGGAACATCCGTTATACATAAAGATCATAAAAAAAAAACTCACATGCAAACTCACTTTGCTTGATCATGTTTGAATACCAATAACATATCAAAAATTCAAATATAAATTGAATGCATATATGAAAAGGTGAATGAACAATCATCACCTTAGAAATCGAAGTGGAGTATAAACAACGACGGACCTGAGAATTTTTTTCATTGGGTTGGATATTTCTATGGTCGGTTATCTTACACTAAATAATTATTTTTCAAACCAGTTCAAACTGGGCCAGGTCGGGTCCGAAAAAAATAATAATTATAAAACTAAATACAAAATAAAAGTAACTCAATTATCATTTGAAATGTGTTATAAAAAGTAATTATACCTATAGTTGTCCTTTACATGATTTATTTTTTTTTAAACTTAGTAATTACATCATTTAGAGATGGTAGAGAATTCTGATTCGAAAAATCATAAATGGTAACAAGTAAGTTCAAATTTTGTATAACTTAGTAGGGTTAATTATGGGTTAGTTTTCTATTTTATAAAATATGTTAACTGATTATGGTAATTGGGTATTGGTCTATTGGTTTATATTTTAATTGGATCAATTGAAATTGGGCTTTACTAAAAGTAATGTTGTGTTATTCGGGTATTAGTTAAACTAGTTTTTTTTAATTTAAAATAAGTTTATGTTTGTAAAATTTTTATTTGAGTTAATTTTCTTTCTGGTCCTTGTGATTTACTTAAAATTATCACTTTCATCCAAAATTTGAAATCTTGTCATTTCTGTCCATGTGCTTTTATTTTCTTACCATTTTCGTCCCTGTAGTTTTCATTTTACTGTCATTTTAATCCAATCCCTTAACACAATTAACTTATTCATTGGAATAAAACTTAAACAAAATGAAAACTACAGGGACGAAAATGGAAATTATTCAAAATTTGGATGAAAATCACAATTTTAAGTAAACCACAGGGATCAAAAAAAAAATCAACTCTTTTGATTTTAAAACTTTGAATATAAATTCTTTTTTGGGTCGCGGTCGTTTTAAAATTTCATGGGAGTCATTGACAAAGAACAATTCATATATTTAGCATATAAAAACAAAATTTTATGGGTGTCGCCGTCCATCCCAATCTCTAAGCATTGGGTACGCCTATGAGTATAAATACCCATGTTAGTAACATGCTTCACTACAACTTATGGTTGTATATACATGTGGGCGATGTATGTATGTATGAACAATTTCTCTACAAGTTTGTGTTTTGTTCATCAAATTAGTGTAAGATTACCAACAATTGGCATTGGAAAGGGTGTTTATTGATAAAATATTTCGATGAAAACTGAAGAAAGGATACCAGAACCGAAATTTGATTGAAAGTGTTTTGTTCGATCAAGTGGAAAAGAACCAGGGGCGAGATGCTTATTACATTGAATTAGAAGCCTAGATCAATTAAAAATTGGACTATAAAAGTTTTAGTGGGTGCAAAATCGTTTGATTTGAATTTCACCTTAACCAAATTAGTTTGATTTCATTAAAAACCCCCGAGTTCCGAACACAAGAAGGGGCCGATCATATTGAATCATTTACTAGAAAGTAGGAAGCGTTCTATTTCAATTAAAGAATGAAAATTAAAATCACAGTGGATGATAAGAATTTAGGATTGATACAAAAATGCAAAATCATACCGAATTGGCGATTGTAATCATATAAAGAAGTTGAAAGGAGATACCAAGAATAAGAAAACGAAACCGGGGACGCAATTTTTGAAGGAAGAAATTGATTGCTTTTGGGTTAGCTCGTTTGACCATCAAAAAGTCAAAATAAAAAAATATATATATAAAGCATTGAAAGGCAAAAAATTGTAAAACTTGATTTTTATGGTGTTTCATGACCAAGAAGGCAAGATTCGTAAACATCATATTGAAAAGAGCAATCTACATTCAAATAAGTGTTCTTTTCAATTTAGTCTATAAGCTTTTCTTAGCTTTTCTTACTATTAAAAGAACTTACTGTTAAAAAAAGCATGTAGATTTCTTATTAAAAAATTATAATCGTATTATTGATTAAAGGAAGTGTTAAGATTAAAAACTTATTTTGTATAGTAAGAATAGACGTATGCCTTAGAATTTTTACAAAACAATATAATTGCAAGCTAGAATTACACTTGTATGATTAAAACAGAAAGTTAATTTGGACCTGTGTGGTTCATAACAAGTCAAACTAAATCCCAATGATTCATAGCAAGCAAGATAGCCTCGTGTGACAAAATCAAGATAGAAAGACCAGTGTGACAAAGCAAATAAAAATACCCGTGTGGCAAAGAAATAAATAAAGACCTATGTGGAAAAGCAAGAAAGAAAGTCCCATGTGGCAAAAGTGAGCAAGAAAGTCAAAAGCAAGCAAGTCGCTAATTTATGAGAAGTACGAGAAAGGAGACAATTCATTTCAATTCTGATTAGCAAAAAATGATTAGCAAGATTCAAGAAGGAATTTTGAAAATTTCAAAAAGTAAGCAAGCATGACAGGCACCGAGTACAACAAACCTATTAACGCATCTAGTAGTGTAGTGCTAATTTGTGAACAAGGAAACGTTTTCAATGTTCCAAACTGAATGAAGCAAATTACACGACTTAGGCATTGTTGGTGGATACAACTTAAAGACCTATGGGACTATTGATGTTAAAGATACAGTTGATGAAAAAAAAAAATGCATGTAACCACGACATTGATCTTCCAAACATTACCTCAAGACGACTTAACGCAAGTTGCACAGTACTCGACAACAAATGAGGTTTGAGACCAATCAAAGTCAAATATCTTGAAGCCGATCTAGTTTAGAAAATACGTTTACAAACTCCAAGGAGTGAGCTTGAGGCTTTCAAAATCAAAATAAATACAAACGAACTAGTAAGTGGCTTCGTAAGAAAGTTAAGTAGTAAAGAATTCCATGTTCCAAAATCTTGATATAAGGTACTTGTAATAAGGAAATTACTTCTACCGATAGTGGTATCTATCGAGCAATATCAAGAAATTGACACAATGACATTTAAGAAATCCATAGGAAGAATAAAGACTATTATATGAAAAACCTATTAAAGTCAAGATAATCCAAAGGTAAATTGTCCAATAAAAGTTCTAGTGACAAGTTCAAGCAGCCAAGGGCATGATATAGGAAGAGGAAGAAACTTTAACAAATAGGAAAGAGAACGTGGAAGAGGCCTGATGAACAGAGGTCATAAAAGCGAAGATTAACTCACATGTTATTAATGTGGTGGATTCGGACACTTAATTGAAAGGGTAAAGGGAAAGATTAAGAGAAAAAAAGGACCAAAAAATCAAATCTCATATGTGACGATGAACCAACAATGTTGTAAGAAACCAGTAAAGAAATTCGAAGACTCTCTTTGAACTGTATTTAGTTTAAGGGAGAATGAAGGTTAAATAGAATATCAGTTTGGATCAAAATTGTCATTTTTTATAAAGTGTGTTTGAATCAAGTATGTATATATGTAGAGTTAAGGACTTGTATGTACTTAGCTCAAGGTTTGCTGGTTCATTAACCATTTACATGTCACTTAACAAATTAGGGTTACATATACCCTAAAACGTATGTATGTGGTCGATGTATGTATGTATGAATGAACAAATTTCACAATAAGTTTATCAAATTCATTGTGTATTGTTCATCAAATTACATTAAGATCACCAAGTCACCAACACTGACAATATGTATTCAACGGAGTACGCTATAGGGTTTTACGACACATGCGGCTTTTGTCACCTGCGTTTAGAAATTAGGGATTGTGTTGGTTGCCGCCTCGACCAGTAAACCGCCATTTATATTTGAATTTTGCATGTATGACTATTCACAATTATAAATTTGTCTTTATCATATTAATATTTTCAAAATCAACTATCCTCTTATACCCGTAAACATGATAAGCCATAAGGTATACCAAATTAGGGTTGGACTCCAAATGTGTGGTTTCTAGTTGGACTGGTGTGTCATAGGAATCAGCAATTTGATTCGTGTTGGGTAAAGCCCGACCCATGCATCACCATGTTTTGCACAAAACGAGGAACCAAGAAAAGGATAACACTATCACCAAACCACATAAAGCAAACATTTGACCAAGTCAACCTTCTAACCAGACCGATGTGAGTGAGTCAGATTCCCATTTTAATTCTAGAGAGAGAGTATATGACCCAAACCCAGACCCACCATTGGGCTATCGAGTGTCATCGGGTTTTGTACATGACCACGTGAAACGAGTCAGTGGTTTAATTTTGTGGTCTCATATTGGATTGCTGTTATTAAATTATAATATTAATATTAATATTAATATTGTACCTCATGGCTTCTGCATTCTGGTCTTTGGATTCTTACGCAACCGTCAGTGAAGTGGGTACCTGATGAAACCCTCATTGGCAATTAAATATACATCATAGTTAACCATCTCCATCTTCATAAATAATAACTTCCATATAACATATTCATATCTTTAATTTCATTTCATTTCTTTCACAACATCATATATCATTATCCAATGGGAAAGAAATCCAGTGGTTCATGGTTCACAGCGGTCAAGAAAGCTTTCAGTCCTCAAAAACCCGCCAAAACACAAGATGAAGATCTTGATCAAACTCATGATCATCATGATGATAAGTTGTTGCAGAAAAGAGAGAAGAGAAGATGGTTGTTTAGAAGATCATCGGTTACTATACAAGAACAAGCACAAGTAAAGGTTAAAACATTGAGTAATGATGTTTCACAACCGAAACATGCGGTTGCAGAGGAGGAAAAGCGCGCCATTTTGATGGCGGCAGCGACGGTTAAGGCGGCGGAAGCTGCCACCGCCACCGCCAATGCGGCAGCGGAGATTATTCGTCTCGCCACCCGACCTTCTTCTGTTTCTGTCAAACGACATTTTGCTGCCATTATCATTCAAACATCTTTTCGTGGCTACCTGGTAATTATTAATTAATTAATTAATTAATTTTTTTTTTAATTTACGAGGGAGATATTTCTTGGGTTTTTTTTTTTTTTTTTTTTTAATTTATGTCTTAAAAAACTTGAGCATATTTCTACTTCGATCCTGAAATTTTATACTTGTTTATGTAAATTCTCAGTCATCTGTACTTATTTTCAATTTTGTTTTTTTGGTAAAAAGTAATGGAATGAACTTAGTTTATGATGCTTTCGTACGGATAGTTTCATTCAATAATTTGTAAACTAGTTTTGTTACATCTATCTTCTGAATACAAAACCCATAATTTATATGGTTTAGTTAACTATTTATGTTTATGTCAAATTTAAATAGAAAGTGTCGTCCTATACCTCCTTACTCTCTTCATTTTTGTAACTTTCTATATTAATAATATTCTAAAGTGGTGGAGAAACTAAGAAACTAATTAATGAAATAATTAAAATGAAATCATTTTCGTCGTTAAAAAAAAAAACGAAATCATTTTTCGGATGATAGTTGAGAGGGTACATGGTGCAGAAACTCACGTGACAGTGCACAAGTAATCATAATGAATATAATACGTACCGAAAGCAAATAATACCGTTCGTAAACAGTAATATAAATTGTAAAGATTAATGGAATATATAATTTAATCAAGCAATACCATGTGGGTTGTGCACGACAACCCAAAAGTAACAACCCTATAACTTTAACAACTCCATATTCTAATATTTTTAAAATTCTTGACGTAACGGCACTGACATTAGTCGTTAGCTATTGGAATGATGTTCTAACGCATGTGTTTTATTATTCTTTTACCTCAATATTTGATGTTTTAATGGCGAAAACATATAAGATAACCTTCTAAGTTCTAATCATCCTTTAATTAAATAAAAAGTTCTTATTCAACTACTTGTATTCTTTTTATTTGTCACTTCACAACACTTTTTTGGTGCACGTATATAATGCATTTGTGTGTGTATCGAGGGTAAAAGTAAAATTGCGTTAATTTTAACATTATTTTACTTTATTTTGTGAAAATAATGTTAAAAGTGTTGGTGGTCGGTTAATAAGGCATTATGAGCTGGGGTCTCATTGAAAGCAGTCTCTCTATTCCTACGGGGTAGAGGTAAGGTTCTCTATATGTTACCATTTTCAGACCGTACATTAGCTTGCTAATAGTAGAATATACTGAATACTATGATATGATGATATTTGTCACTTTACAAACATATAGAAGCTTGAAATTTAATTATTTGATTTTAGGCAAGAAGAGCGTTACGAGCATTGAAAGGGATAGTGATGCTACAAGCCGTGATTCGAGGTCAAAATGTACGAAAGCAAGCAACCATCACTTTAAGATGCATGCAAGCACTTCTTCGGGTTCAATCTCGGGTACATGATCAGAGATCAAGACTCTCACACGACGGAAGTAGAAAATCAGTTATGTCCGAAACTACAACTTTTTGGGAGCCTAAATACCTTCAAGATTTAAGAGAAAGAAAGTCTATGGTAAGCCTCATATCATTGAGATATTGCTTATTTTAATTTAACAATTATATATGTATATATCGCAGTCAAGAGATGGAAGTTGTATCCCAGATGATTGGAGTGACAGACCACACAATCTTGAAGAACTTGATGCCATATTACAAAACCGAAAGGTACTCATTAACAATCAATGTTTTCATAATCGGACGAGTAACTTAGGTACTCGTTAACAATCAATGTTTTCATAATCGGACTAGTAACTTAGGTACTCATTAACAATCTTTTTCTAATCGGACTAGTAACTTGATATTTAACCAGACTGAAAACTTGATACATAACCGGTCTGGTTGTGTGTAGTGGAACCGCTTTCATTTAAAGTGGCTGGCTCCACTTGAAACAAGGGTTAGACAAGACTCAAGGATTTCAAATTTTTATTTTATTTATTTTTACAAAATAACATTTAATGATCTGTTCAGTACTTTAACCTTGATATCTTGGTCATTTAAGTCTTCATACTATATTAATATCTCAAATCCAAATAAAAGAATCTACTTCTTCATCTCTGTCATTATAATTCATAAAAAATACTATCTTTTTGTCTCCGTATTAAATTAAATAATATTTTTTAATACCTTTATCATTACTTTTTCTTTCTTATTCACTCACAACTACTTTTATTCAATTAAAAAAAACTTCTTTAAAATTCACTACATTTTCTGTTTTCGATTCTATTTAAAAAATCACTAGAGTATTCTCGGTACAAATAGAATCTATATCACTAGACTCATAACTGTTATACTAATAAAAACTCGTATCCAATCACAGATGTCTAACCGAAACCCGTCTACCATGGATGAAAAAGAGCTTGAAGAAACCGTTAGTTGGTTAGACCGATGGATCGAAGCAAAGCAATGGGAAAACCATAGAACCCGAGCTTCACTTGAACGACGGGATTCTATAAAAACCGTTGAAATCGACACTTTGCGACCCAGTTCCCGCTCAAGCACCGGTGTTTACAAACCGCCATACATCCCCAACTCACCGAGTCGAAGATCAAGTTACACTCCTTCAACTGGTCAACATTCATACACGCCGTCTCCAATCAAGACCAGACCATCACAGATCCGGTCAGCAAGCCCACGATGTTCAAAAGACGAAAGAAGCTACTTGAACCCAAACATACAAAGCCTACGGTCAACCCCACGAGTCATGGGGTCCATGTTTCGTTACAGCACTTGTGCAACCGACATGACCGTACCCAACTATATGGCTGCAACCGAGTCAGCCAAAGCAAAAATACGGTCACAAAGCACACCAAGACAAAGACCCTCCACACCCGATAGAGAACGAGTCGGGTCAGTTAAAAAAAGACTCGCGTATCCGGTTCAAGACCCGTGTGATAATAAGATCGATGGTTACAACGATTGTTATTGTGATTATGGTCATAACCTTAGGAGCCCGAGTTTCAAGAGTGTTCAAGTTGGTCATGTGGGCATGGGTCAACAATGGTATTATGGTGACAGCACCACCGGTGGTGAGATTTCACCGTGTTCAACTACTCATTTGAGAACGTGGTTAAGGTGATCGGCTAACCTAACCCGCCATCGGAATAATATAGAGTTACCGATCTAGTTTAGCAGTTGAGAGATAAGAAGTGTACCCATTTTCGGATATTAATGTATTTAATGTTCGTTTCATTGTTTTTAACTACCATTAGGTGCCAAAGACATGTATCATGAGCCACTTGCAATAACAATAGGGAAAATTGCCTAAATGGCCATTGTTGACCAATTTATTTCAAAAATGGACTTGATTTCATGGGCTAAAGTTAACCAATTCACTCCAATAAGAAGTTGACACATACCCCTCACAGGCTACACGGCGCGCTTTTTCCAGACCAAAAAGCGTATGGTCCCCACTTCAACCAATCAATGACTGACACATGACGTCAAGTAACTTAGCCAACGCTTTTATGTCACCGACTAAATTCAGATGTCCCCGGCTAAATTTTACCTTTTAGCCCGTGCTTTTAAATTTGTTGAATATTTACACTACTAACCCTCATTTAATTTCTT
>WOUH02000015.1:541843-553031 GCA_009936405.2 Stevia rebaudiana
TATAACTGCCTTTATTATTCAAATCATCTGTTCTTAATTGTGTTCTTATTAATTATGTCTTGAATATTAATACTGTGAGTTTTGTTATTTTAGATCTTATCCAAACTTAGATTGATTGCTTGTTTCCGCCTGTAATCAATCAAAATCACAGCTTATTGTTGATCTGATCCAGATCCTGATCGATCCTGACAGGCATTTTGGGAAGAACAAATGTTCTAGTTTGCTGCTGTTCGGATACATAATTGTTGCTGATTTTGTTAGGTAATTGGCTGCAAAGAAATAAAACATAACCGAGGCTGTTTGGTCTATCTTCACAGGGGCAATATGGTCAAAACCATAATCTTGACATTAGTCGTTTTATTTATCATCACTTGATTGCAGCCCCAGCTGTTTTTTTAGCCAAAAACCAATCAGCCTTAAACCTTGACACCAATAAAACCCAAACATCAAAACCGAAACCATCCCAAAACCAAAACCTTAAACCTAGAACCATGAAACCAATCATTACCAAAACCTTGCCAAAACCTAACCATTACCACAACCCAAAACCACAAACACAAAACCAAGTTAATACCCTAAACCAAACAAAAACCTTAGCCACAAACCTAAACAACCCACATCAAACCCAAAACAGAACCAGAAACCACCCCAAATTAAACCCGAACCCAATACCTTAAATCACAAAACGTATACACCAAACCCTTTACCAATATCCTAAACAAACCCGAAACCATAAACTGACCCAAGTTGAAACTGAAACCAAGCCAACAACCCAAAAACTGATTCGTTTTCTTAAACCTCAGCTGTCGTTTGGTTTGACATCAGCTGTTGGTTAAAAAAAAAATCAGTTCTTTTGAAGGTCAGTTGTTGGTATTCTGACCCTTGAACTACTATTTCATGGATAAAAAGGTCAATTGGTTATTTTTTACATAAAAAATAATCAATTGAGAGGGAGAAGTAGTGTGAACTCGGTTGTAAAACCAAGTTCACATAATCTTGAACTAAACCTTAACCCGAAACCATTCCAATAAGCCTGAAACCAAAACCCAAACCATTCCATTACCCAATAACCTAAACAAAGCCAAACCCAAAACCAAAGTTCCAAAGCCAAACCATATCGTCAAAGCTATGCACTTCCACAGGAAAAAAGTACCCGTGGATAGCTTTTACAATAACTAGTGGTCGATATTCAAAATGAAAAGGATGAAATACTTTTACCTTTAATTTTGAGAAGATGATTTCACAACATTTTGAGTTCACTTGAATCTACTTATGAATTGTTGCTTCTCATTGCTTTTCAACTCCAAATAAGTTTGTGTCGAGGTAAACAAGGGATATCCACCACACACCCTATGTTCTTACATCTCTTTGGGAGGAGAGATAGAAGACCCAGAAGATTCCTTGAGCAAGAATTAAAGGCGTATTCGTTTATTATAGGGAAGACATCAATAAAGGAGAACGAATTGAAATGAAAGAAATGATTTGTGAGAAGATTGAATTGAACTTAATAAGTGATCAAGGCATCTTCAAGATAAAAGTCGTGATGAAAATAACTTGGTGCATCGTTTTACATTGGCATTTCGTTATACCAAATAGAGGGAGATTGTTGGGTTTTGAATTTCCAACAAAACCGACAAGATTTGGTAAAATAAAATACGGTTTAAATACGTATTAAAGAAACGATGCTAATGTCAAGAGGGAGCAAAAAATTAATGTTGGTGTTTTATTAATCGTCTAAATCACAACACACCACTATCAAGACCGGAAGAAATAAAGATTAAAGACCCGACGACAACAAATGAAGACTAATAGTTAGATTTATCATTAGTTTATTTGTTGTGCTAAAAATGTAATTTAATGTTTTTAGAGGGTTTTAATCTTTTTAGTATTAATAGATGGATTCACCACTTGAAATGTGTGGGTGAATGCCATCATCTTCCACCTTGTAAGAAATTGCCTCCACGGAAGGTGCATCTATGGAGGTGATTAAAATAATCATATGATGTATGTTTATTAGATCTTGTTCATCATCTTAATTTTATAGTAATTTAGATCCAACAGTTTTTACAAGTCATCAGCCTAATGTTTTTTCTTTTTGACCAATTCGTTTTAAAAGGTAAAAATCATACAATTCTACTAGAACTTTTTAACTATAAATAATCACTCATTTTAGATCCTTACTTTGTTACTATGAAAAGTTTTTTAACATATTAAAACTAGGCGACTTTAAGAAACTTCATTAATATAAAATTTTGTTTTATTTATTTTATTTTCATTTTTTCAATAGCAATTTGTAGTCAATGTTTGAACACACAGTCAAAGCTTGTGCGACTCCCATTTTTACTACCAAACCCCAACTCCCGCATAGTTAATATTAGATCATATTTGACTTTTTAGCAGTCATATATTATAAAGCCAATTCAAACAAAAACCAAGCTAGGGGACAAAATATAAAATAGATACATATATCTATTATATTATTTTTAATAAAAGAATAACAATGTGTCATATGTCACATTTTATTTTATTTGTATATATTTATTTTATCTATGACTACGTTGTATTGTTAATTTTAACACAGTTTCGTGTAGTACACAGATCAATAGGCTAGTTTTATATATTAAAGTACTTTAGGTACAAACCTCTAAGTGTTGCTAAATGTCCAACCCTAAAAAAGAATACGTAGGAATATAAAAACCACTGTTTAACCGAATGCAAGACTACTTTATAGTATATAGGGAAGCATTTCAAGGTTAAAACAACGAAGATAAAAATTGAATAATGTAATTTAATGAGCTTAAGTAGGATGTGATCCATTAGTATGAGCTTAGTTAATTTGATTTGAGTCATTTACCTACTTAACTTGCAGCCATTATGTGGAGCAAACTCAAACTCACGAGAAGAAAAAGGAAACCAAAAAGTTGTGAATTAGTAGGCTTGGACAGTTGGACAAGTAGACAACTAGCCAAATTTAGTTGGGCCACAAAAGATACTGAGATGGGCCAGTGGGCTGCTACTAGACAAACAGGGTTGATCCATCCTCAAAAAAAAAAAAAGAGTATAAAGTAAAACGAGGAGAAGCGGTTGAAAAGAAGTCACATTTTCACGAGAGTTTCGGGTGTGATCACAAGGAAAATGAAGCACCGCCATTGAGAGTAATCAAGGTCACCGGTAGGCTGTTTGATTACTTGACACATTTTTAGTTGATTACTTTTAAAAGTCTTGTAGTGATCGCACTTGATTTCTCTGTTTATATGATTTGCTAGTTAATTTCTCATGATCGTAGTTATTCTAATTCACCAACGTTGGTTATTCCTCTAAAATATTCTATAGGTTTGTATTTGTGTTCATGGTTGATCGTATTGTTATAACTTAATGAATTATTATGTTATAACCAATTGAATATACTTCATATTGTTGTATTAGGGGAGAAGGAGTGGTCCGGGGTGAGCTCGGGAAGAGGACGGCCCCAATTGGGAACACCGTCCCCCCGGATCCGGGACGGGGTGGAGCACGGAATGGAGGCCGGATCTCACCGAAAAGGGGAGAAGGAATTAATGGGGTAAATGGGAAAAATTGGGAAAGTGGGAAGAAGTGGGGAAAAGTGGGACGACACCGCGTAAAATGGGAAAAAGTGGGGAAAACTTAAGAAAGCTTATGTGGCGCTGATGTGGAAGAGGGGAAAAGTGGGGAATTCCAAGACGACTCCTTATGGTCTATGTGCTTAATTGATGCTAATCTACTTGGTTAATTTAAAAGATGTACAATTATGCCTATGCATTTTATCAAACATTCAACTGAAATAATAAGCTTATTTGTTTCTTGTCTCTTTATGAATTAAGGTTTAGTTTGGCATAATGGCATTAGATTAATTCACCAACAATCGAATCTGTGTTTTTTGTTTTATAGTCAAACAAATTGTATAACACCAACTACTTGTTCATTGTGATACGATCACCCTCCTTAACTTTACTATACATCATTTGACATATACTGAATGTTGCGATTCGTGATACTTAAAATTAGGACATTTAACATGTTGATTTCAAGTGGAGTTGAAAATAAACGTGACAATGCGGTTTGACTTCTACTTACCCAATTTTGCCAAAAGTTAACCTTAAACCTGGCTTATATATAGCCTTTAATGAGGTTTATCGGTTTTAGGCGTACATGATAACGATACAACCGTGTTTTAATTTACCAACTAACAACTTAATTTGTTCCAAATATAAAAGCTTAATTAACGCTAACCAAAGGATATGGGATCATACATGCAATAACTAACATCTTCAATCCTCAAACATCCCATGGTTAACCTCAAACCCTAATTCAATTTCCTGAGAAGAAAGCTGCAGCCCCAACAAACGGAGCATTAATATAAGTCGCCGGTTCCGACTGACTATAATTACTCCGATCATCACCATAATTATCATTACTATCCGGACCTCCCACAATCGCGCCCACAAGTAAATTCGGGTTTGGTGACCGAGAATCAAAGTATTGATGTCCTGCATCACATGAAATCCGATCAGGATGATCATGAACAGATGGCACCGATGATCCCCGGTGATGAACCCTAGTTGGGTATTTGTCCCCAAATCCAACCATGTACGACATCTTCATCGGGTTATCACCCAATATGTAATCAATCTGCTTCTTAGCTTGAACTATAAGTGTCTCTGATGTCACAATTGAAGATCCACAAGAAGCATGTCCGCCATTGGAGTTGAGATACTTGGCGTATGTAAGCAAGATAAACGATGACGTTGTAACGTATTGAAGATTGCTTTCACCTTGTTTATAAAACAGTCCACCGGGGGTAAAATGGGCTTGCGAATTTGGTGATTCTGGAATTAGTGAGCAAATGTAGTTATCTGAGTGTTGTTTATACAACTGAAATTCGTCAATTTTGTTTTCTATAAAGTTTTTTGCAAGAAGAACTTTGGTTGCAGCTCGTTTATCGTCCCAACTGAAGGAATAATCGTCGTCTTCTGATCCCATAACGTGACCGTTTGATTGAATGTATGACAAATAAGAAGCATCCTGTGAAGCTCTGTGGATCCATGCGGCTCCCCACAACAATTCGTCCTAAATCAATTTCATACGTTAGTTAATTCATTTAACGGTTGTGGGTGTGTTACTTCATATATCTTATAATCTATTATAATAAAGTATTAACAATATGAGCAACTTGTCAGCTTTTGAGGTCTTTAGGACACTGTCATCTTCTTAAACTCAAGTAACATGATTTTGGAAATAGTTTTTTTTAAGATTTATTTGATTGATATCCTATTAGATACACTATTATACACAAATATATTTAATTTAATTTAAAAAACTGTAAATGTTAATAAAAAATGCAATTTCAGTTGAATTAAATGATTTCCTTCATATGCAGAGAACAATTAACACTGTATATAAATTAGGGGATTTCCCACATATGCTTACGATTAACACGGTTATCTATATAGAAGAGTTAAAATAAACATGGTATTAGTTAACTCTTATGAAATGAGCAAATATGTCTTTAAGGATTTATGAAGTGCAACTTTTATTTTCAATATTATTTTATAATTATTTATTTACAAATGTTTTGAAACATCATTGTATAATTTATAAATCATGTAACTTTTTCAATCAGCGTGTGTAATACATAGGTGACTAACCTAATAATATAATAAAAGAGTAAAAAAATTGACATGTGACATTCTCTTAATTTTTTTCAATTTTAAATTTATAATTTTTCTAATTTAATTAGATAAGCTTCATATTTACATGTGTGTGAAATTCCAATATCCATATAAATAAATCTAATCATGTACGATATGTGTGGGATACTGGGATTCACGTAAACATATAATTGTAATTCAAATAAACTTCATAAGTAGATAACATTGATATATAATTGTGGATAAAGTTAACTATTTAACTCTAGCTTTAATATTTTATTTTAGATAATGTTATATGGCAAAACCATAATTTATGTATTTTATATTAAAAGCTAAAAAAATTAATAATCAAAATTTTTAAAATTTGTTATTATTATACATTTAAGTATTTTTCTCATATTTTTAAAAGAGTAAACTTTACAATGTTTAACAGTTTCAGTCCACACTCAACAAAAACCGTCATTAATGTTTCAAGTCTTAGTAATTTTCACCCCTAATGTTTTAAGTTCTAATAGTTTTTTTTCCTAACGTTTCAAATCTTAACAGTTTTCGATCATAACGTTTTATTGTAAAACTCACCCCTTAACTTATAATATGTCACTTTAACCATTTCAGGGTTTGAAAGATTTAAGTTTATCCGTAGTAACATATAACCCCGTGTAATACACGGGTTATAAGCTAGTAATAATATAAAGTTTCATAAATCTTCTAATATAAAATGTCATAAACGAGTCAAGCCACTAATGATCTAGTCGTTAATGGTATTTTGGGGTAAAAAAAAAGTGAAAAATAGTTGTTCAGATTAAAATAAAAAAGACGAGAAATTATAATACCGCAATTCGGAATTGTGTTTTCTTAAAAACTTTTAGTGGCCATTTGAGCTTAACACTGAAACCGCAATTCAGAATTATTGTTTCAGTTATACCAGTTTGACGTCCGTTAAATTTATGTTAAAGTTTAAAAAAAAATTGGTATAACTGAAACCGCAATTCTGAATTACAGAATTGCGGTTTCAGTGTTAACCTCAAATGACAAAGTTTCTTAAGAAACCGTAATTCCGTATTGCAATATTACTATTTCCCTTTTTTTTTTTAATCTGATCAACTATTTTTCCAATTTTTTTACCCCAAAATACCATTCTGAAAAGAAATTTAGTCGACAATGGTTCGTTAAAAGGTTATTCATCTGAACTTAAGGATAAGTTTGGTTAATAAACAAGCATGAGCTTCACTTATTTTGCTTGAGGAGGCTTATGAGCCTAAGCAAACCAATTATTTATATAAATATTATTTAATATATAAAATATATATTTGCTTAATTATATATCATATATAAAAGTAATAAATAATATAGATTTCTTTAAAATAAAAGTTGTAACTTGTTATTGTTTTGTAAGTTAAGTATAAATTTATATAACAGATTAACATCAATTATAGATGTATATAATTAATTAATGAACTATTAAAAATTTAATAAGTCAAGTTCGAAGTCAAAGTGTCGAACTATGGAGAAGCTTTAAATTCCTAAATTCTTACATTGTATCCGGAATATGAGCAATAAAATGGGCAGACAACAGAACTAAGTGAGTCACTGTACGAGCCTCTATACTTATCTGCCAAATTAAACACCTGGTGCAATTTAATTACACAATTAGCTTGCTTAAATGACAATTATTTTAAAGTATGCATGAACTGATGATAATGTTGATGACAGTGTTCATACATTCCTTGCTGTTTGTAGTAATTTACGTGAATAAGAAGGATCAGAATCTTGAAACACAATTGATGTTGCAGCGAGTGCAGCTGCTGTCTCAGCTGCCACGTCAGACCCCGGGTTTTGAGCCGACACCTTGTATACATTACGCGGTGTATCCATATCTTCAGGTCTCTCCCAGCAACGATGATCAGAATACGGTTCACCCACCTGATCAAATTTGGTCGATAAAGTTCTGCATTAATGGCAGAAACAGAGTATACAATAAACATGCATGCAACAAAAATGGCACCTGAACATATAAGGTGTTAGGGGTTGCTGTAGCTGCTTTCACGAGATAATCAGAACTCCATCGAAGAGCTTCTTTCGCATTTCCCAATTCAGATTTCATATTATCACCAAATTCGATGATACTCCATGCAAGCATTGTGGTTGTGAATGCCATTGGCAAACCAAACTTCACATTATCCCCTGCATCATAATATCCTCCAACCAAATCCACCTGAAAATTACATCAGAACTAATCACAATTATCATCGGAAAAAACCAAGTGTGTGAAATTGTGAATGTACATTAGCAGAAGAACCGTCGTGTAAGGCGGAATCGGATCTCCATTTGAGACGTTGGTTAGCGGGTAACTTGCCGGATCTTTGACCTTCGAAGAAGAGAATTGATTTGGTGAGTGCATCGGAATATTGTTGAGATGTGAAAGCAGAGGTGAATGAAGAAATTGTTAGCGTGAAAAGGATGAAGATTGTTGCACAAAAGTGTGATTCAACCATTTTGATTGGTGTAAATATTGTGATGGAATTTGTGGTGATTTATAGGGTGGGTGTTGGGTGGTGGTTAAGTGAAATCACGGGATTAACTGTGATAACCGATAACAGAGTATGGGTGGCACCAAACAAAAAGAATCCTATTTAAGAAACATGCGTGGTTAAGTTTGAATTATGGACACCAGTCACTGTCATCATCATCCTTAATTTCTTCTTAATCCACGTTAAATTGTTTCTTACCCAATTTGTTTTGACAAAATCAAAGAACATGGACTGTTTTTACTAGCTTTAGAGTATAACATGCATGAAAATATTTAGTATTTTTCAACAAAATCTTGATGGAAGGAACCAATGACCATAATGACTTTTCCTTAAAGACACGTTTTTGTTAAACGTCGTTCATTTAGAACAATATCTTTATGTCCGTAATATCATTTGTCACGGTACAACATCACCAGTTAGTTAAAATTGCCGGAAATGGTTTTTGCTTTCACTTCTTCCTTGTAGCCATGTTGTCTAAAATGAGAGGGTAAAATATTAACATAAATTACATATAAATATTTGTGCTCATAATTCATGACAAATCGCATTTTTCCTAAATCTTTACATAAGTATGGATAGAACTATCGAAGTGATTTCTTTGGTCAAGAGAATGGGATTCTGACAATTGGTGCCTCAATTTTATGCACTTAATACCATAAATTTGTCCATAACTTTAGAAAGATCCTATTTTTAGAAATACATAGCATGTGGGAAATTATAATATACAAGATTGTGATGCTTCAAGTGTCGTTTTAACATACGCAACTTTGTGAAAAGATATATATGTTCATGAATATGGAGAAACTATACCACGGGTTTATGTTGCATGTGATCGGCTTCTGGCTCCATCCCTAGGAATGGACAAAGCCCGGTTAAAATCCGAGAAAAAAAAACCCCACAAATTTTGGAAAATTAACTCGGTTCAATATTCTGATATATATATCTTAATGAAAAAAATTATTAAACTAAAGATATGAATGTTGTAACTTTCAACTTCATTCCACACTTCCACAGTGTTTTAATGAGCATGATTTACGTTGGAAGAAGGATTTTATTTGTGGCGTAATTATAGGGATTAATTTGAAAACGGAATCGACTTTGTGTCTTGTATAAGCAACTGCTACTCAAGTATAAACTATAGAATTCAACTTGAATCACGAGTCAACAATCTCCAAAGTCAAATTACAATCCTACCCTATCATATTATCAAATAGAGGTCCAAATTTGGTTTCCATTATAGTTTTTCTCACGATATGACTTAAAAATTATCAAATCGAAACCGTAAATACACTTTGGTTTTTTATCTAACCATCCGATTCGACTAGGCTTGGATATAAGACATCCATATCCACAACATGAAGTGATGTCCTTGTTTTAACCTCTTTTGTTACTTTGACTTCTAATTTGTCCACCGAAGAAATGCATGAATCTATAGATTTGTAAGCCATTCCTCTACACCACCACAATCCACAGAACCAACAATCTAACATGCTACAACTTATCATACACAAAACATGTTATTATGTCATCCTTCCTCAAGGATGCCCCAATAAAACAACTAAATGCATGTTATCGATTTTAGTTTGTTTTTATGTCATCCTTCCTCAAGGATGCCCCAATAATTTTTTTTTCTTGCGCTTATTCAGTTTGTTAACTAAAAAGTTTGGTAAAGGTATTTCTTATAATGATCTATTATTTTTATGTAGATTCATGAATTTTATTTAGATATGAATTATTATTATATATGTTTTTTTTTGTGGAATATGTTAATCTATTTTTGTAATTTGAATTATTATATAATATAATTAAGTATAATTATCATATTTGTTTAAATTATATAGCTTATTAAGGTAAAACAAATGCTTTTTTTTTTTTGGTTTTGTAATTAATCTACTCCCATTTGTGTTTGAGCTCATGACTTTTCATCTATAAGTCAATGTCTCTAAGAAGTGAGTTAATCTTACATTCACGGTTAAAGACATGTGATTGCAAATGATCTAATTAACTACTCATGCATTTATAGTAACATATGCTAATCAAATGAAAGCCTAACCGGAAAATGTCCACCGGGTTAAATTAGGCCTACGATCTATATTTAAGTGCTTTTGTTACATGATCTTCGAAAACCAACATAATTCACTTAATTATGATAAAGCAAAGGATACAAGGGCATAAGGCAGCTATGCTGACTTCAGCGTAGACAAAGCGAAAGAGTTCACATTCACATCAGGAAGTGTGGTCCATGATGCACTAAAGCCCAAAATGTTATGTTAAATAACTACACCCATTTGGCCCATTCCGCATATACTAGGTTTTTTTAGTATGTAAATTTCAATCTCTAACTCTATCTTTATAATTTAATAATTTATTTAAGAAAAAATATTGTTTTCAAAACCTATATCCAAGATGTTTCGCATACCACGTATCATTCCTTGTCTCTATAATAATTTAATTTATTATTATTTTTTTCTCTTTTATACACTTGGAATAGAGATTGGTATTAAGATAATATTTAACCCAGAATCTCTAAATTTTGAAAAAAAAGGTTAAGATAGAGAATAAAATATGAATACTCTTAGTAACGCTTCTTGGGTGTAGTTTAAAAGTGGTTGTGAAGCTTGACAGAAGGTTCTTATCCTCCTTCCCATATAAGTTAAAAAATCCACGATCTGACCACTCCATGGTCACACGCTTCCGTTCACCGCGATAGCTTTTTCACATTGCTTTTCGAATTTTAGGCACATTTTGATATATTACTTCGTCATACGTGATGAAAGAAAAATTGGAAACCAACAATTAGAAGAAACCACGCCCCGTTAGCGGTGCACGCATATAATGTAAATATGTGTGAACTCTCGAGGGACAAAAGTAAAATTACACTAGTTTTAACGTTATTTTACTTATTTTCGTAAAAATAACGTTAAAAGCATTGGGATGACGGTTAATCAGGCATCATGAGCCGGGGGTCTCTTTCGGAGCAGCCTCTCT
>WOUH02000015.1:564675-581721 GCA_009936405.2 Stevia rebaudiana
GATCCTCCATTGAAGATCCGGGATGAGGCTTTTCATCTTCTTGTTGGAACATCTACCTAAATCAGATAAGTGTTTAGGTAACATCTACCTAAATCAGATAAGTGTTTAGGCTTATATTTCTTCAATTGTTTTATGTAATATAATTTGTTGATTTTATAATGTAAAGTTTTTTTAATAATAACAAAGGTAGGACACCTATGATATCCTTGAAAAATAAATCAGTCTTTCGTTTAAAGAATATACACATGGTGATCCGGCCCACAGGCCCACCCAACACCTAATTCAACTCGAAATAAATTATCTTGAGTAAGAATCTATACAATGACCTCTCATAAAAAAAGTCATGGGTCTAATACTGATACAAGTTTATAACCTAGTAATATATATATTGAGTAGATAGAAGAAAAGATTCATATTCGAATAACGATATATCCATAAAAACATGAAATTATAGGGATTTAGTTTTACAATATACAATTAATTTTGGTAATTATGATATTCTTAAGTAAAGGTAATTGTCATTTGGGTCCTTACATTCTTAACTATTTTAGTCAAAATGTTTCATTTGCTCTCATTTAAGACATGTGATTGCATTTTATAACTCTCCGAGTTCAAATGATTAATAATGTTAGATTTTTGTGTTAAGTTTTTCTAAAAAACTTTTATGCCACAGAGACTCAAATGATTATTTTAATACAACCTCCTAATTATTATTAACTTTCTTTTAGTTAAATATAAATATAAATTTGAATTTTCATATTTAAAAACCACGTTAAAATTTTTATAATTTAAGTTTTTAAATTAATATAATTGTCTTTTGTTTAAGCTTTAGAAATAGATTTATATTTCCTAAAATAAAAAGTTTATTTAGTTTTAAAAGAGGTTTTCTATTTGTCTACATAGAGTTTATTAGATTTTTTTTTAAAAGGGTTAATTTTAAAATATTTATTTTTTACATGTAGTTGGTTTTTACTTTTTGCACACTAAGTATTGTTGAATTTGTTTATTGAAAAAAGTTTTTAAAATAATGATTTTTCAACGGAAAGATAGACAAGTTATCAAAGTTATTTTTCAAGGATTAGGGCATCGAAGTTTATCCTAACTCTTCAGTCTTCACGGATACATCATACATGTGTTAAAAGTCAAAACAATGATTTTAATATATAAAAATTTAGATTCAAATTATTTTTACACTGAATGATTATAATATCATTTTACTTATGTTGAAAAAATCATTTCTTATTCTTGTTACTCATCATCATTACTGAGTCTTGTATAATAACACTCCTCTAATATTGGAAACTAGTTATCATAAAATCAATCCTTATTATATATATAGAATCATTCCTTATCATATTTATAGAATCCTTCCTTATTATATATAATTATATATTCGTTATTAATAACTGAATATACTAGAAGATGGGAATTTTGCACGTGATTAATTACAGAGTAGCACATGGAGATGTTGGATTTGTTTTCCAAACTCCTTGGGTTCTAGTGTTGAGCGAGGAATCTGAAATTCAAAGTAAGGTGCCACGTCATTCATCCTCGTTCTATTGATTTACGCATCCTTACATGATGTACACACCATGCCAAGCTGTATGTCCCAACCAAAAATCCATTTTCAATCGTGTATACACAGGGGCGGATCTATGAAGACGGGAGGGGTCTCCCAGGAGACGGCTGGAAAATTTCGCCCGTATAGTGTAAAAAAATTTGTTATATATGGCCGGAGACCGCGAAATGAAAATTTGACCCAATCTACTAAAAAAAGGCATCAAAAAACCTCCTCTCGCGAACCTGGGTTTTCGGAGTTGCATTCGTGTACGCAGGTCGTGTTGATTTAAACAAATTTGGATCCAAAACCCGTTTTTGCACCCCCCATGCGCGAGGGTAGGACCTTTGGTAAAACTCATCATAAGATTTTGAAACACATTATGAGGTTTATCCTTATAAACCAACCATTTTGTGTTCACTATACCAATGTGGGACAAGGTAAAACTCACATAGGCACATATGAGACATCTCATTCATTTATGTGGGTATATCTTAACTTGTTATATACATATTATATGTGGTATATATAATTTTTAACTGTTTTTAAGTAAAAGAAGAAGATGTAATGGCTTGATTTCAAGCGATGAAATTCCGAAAATGAGAGATTTATTAGGTACTTTTTTTTATTAAATGTGTTTTTTTTAACTTGAATGTACGGATAAAAATTTTTTTTTGAAAGAGAATACCCCTGACGCGGATATCTAGATCCGCCACTATGTATACATCAGTTCTATCCATCCTATTCAATTCTAAAGCGTTTTCTTTTCTAAACACATAATAAATTTAAGTATATATTATTATTATTATTATTATTATTATTATTATTATTATTATTTATTTATGATTTAAGTTTTATGTCAAAGTCTTTCATATATCGAAATATTTTAAAAAAGTAGTCATTTTAGTAACAAATACGATATTTGAACTTTAAAAGCATATATAAGCCGTTGATAAGGACAATGAGTGGAAGGTGTGGCCATATGGAATATGACAAAATACAAAATAAAAAATAAAAAATGTGTATATAATATATACCACAAAGTTGGCATCATGAGGACCTTGAATCAGGCATTACCAACACTACAAACACAAGATTCATCTCATCAGTCATCCAAATCTTGTTACATTGAACTTTAGTGGATAGGGTGGGGTCGGGTCGGGTAAATCTCACAAATTCATTCGGGTTTTCAGCTACAGTGGCGCATGATGTCTGGGTAGATCCATATAGCCGTTGGGTCGATCAAGGGTTGGGACTGTTAAGTCGTTGATGCCGTTTAAACAAAAGCAATTCTTTTTTAAACACTATAAATTGTTAAATACTTAGTCTTACAACACTAATATTACATAAAATATGCTCCTCTTACATACTCTTATACCATTTACATATTTCTTTACTCAATGGATCCAAGAAATAAACAATCATCTACTCGAAAATCACTTAGACTCAACTCAAATTTTGTTCAGGTCCAAGTGTACCTACTCCAGTCAGTTCTACCAATATCATTCACCCCAATTCTACCAACAACCTTCAACCTAACAACTCATGCATGTGCAAGGTTCACCGGGCCAACTCGTACTTCCTACTTCTACAACCCGATGATATGCTAGATTATCGATACAACCAAAATCTTCCATTTCATAAACGACGCCCGGCCACTCGTTCACTTAATTTCCACTTCTCAAAGAACAAAATTTATAAGGCTTGAAACCGATTATCTCTACACTTGTATTCACCGTGTGGGAAAATGAAACCACGAAGCGATTTTAGCAGGTTATGCGCTCGTGATTTAGTGACTTGTACATCATCATGAACAATTGGTTTTGAATGAAGCCTACATTGAAGTGTAGAAATAAATTATGGTAATTTTAAAATTAGGTTGGCTCGAATTGTGATCGAGGGGTCGAGTTGGACGAGTTTAAGGCTATACCGTCGCATAGCTCAGGTAAAGGGGGCTCAGTTTCAAATACCTACTGAACGACGGTGAAGATGACCATTGGATAGTAGCCGTTTGAGGCTTTTGAACATTGGAGATGACCGTTGAACCAAAATATTTATTCCCGTATAAACCTCACTATTTAATCATTTTTATCAATCCAATTCTGTACTAATCTCTCTTATTCTTGCAAAAAGTAACCAAAAAAATGGAACTAAAACAAAAGCTCCTTCCTCTAAAAAAAATTATGTCACTCAACTAAGTTCAAGCTCTTATTCTCAAGCAGCACCTGGTCATTCTCAACCATGTCACACTCGATATTCCAGCGACGGATCATAATATACTATTAGATGTTCATATATTAAATACAAAATTACATTGTATGCAACCAAAGTAAATACATTGTTCCAAACAAATTAAAATCAGCCATATATTATATATACTTGGTGGAACCACCCAGTACACTATCAAGTGAATTCAATTCCAAATGGTACTCAATTAATACAAAGATGAGCCAGTTAAATTTGGTCTACATTAAACGGTAAATTTAATATACTGACTTTAATTTGAATTATACTAACTTTACGTCAATTATATATAAATTTCATTTTAAACTAACTTTAATTTTTAATTGTTGTTTCATAACAACGGTGTTGGGGTAGTGGTATGTCCCATTAGGATATTATGAAAAAATCCCATAAAGATCGACTATCGTAAACTTTATGACAAAAAAGGTTTCAGCCTCGTCTATACATAGGATGTTGTGGAAAATCGTCCCAAATGGAAACCCATAACCGAGGTAAGGAGTTTGAAGATCGTCGAAAAAAAATAAAAAAACATCCAAGTCGGGCAACAAAGACTCACCATCACGTAAGACCAAATGAAAGAGATTAATTAGTCATCGAGTTATCAAGCAAAAGCAGGGGGGAGATCGAAAAGCTTGGTGGAAGTTGTTTGATTACAAGTTAGTAAAGATAGAGAAAGAAAGGAAAATTTGAATATCATATCGTCGTCCGAGTCTAGCTTGGAGCATCAGCGCCAAGAGCAAATGCTAAAAGGAACAAAAGAAACAAGATCGCAAGATGTTTAAAAAACCACATGACGCTATTCCCCAACCATATTTAAAAATTGTCCTCTAACACAAACAGAAATTTGCAGCAGATTACAAATGGCCTTATGATTAATTTTTAGGTTACCATTTTTATTTTAATGATCTATTTTTTAGATTTAATTTTTTTTTTGTTTGCTCATTTCTTTGTATCCAATATATATTACTTTTATTTTAGGTTTTAAACCATTGAAAAATGTGTTTTTAAATTTAATTATACGTTAAAGGACATGATATTATTGATTACAATTAAGTAATTATTGAGGGGTTTTCACGTCCCTTGAAAGTTAAAATACAAAAGAAATGATAATGGTAATGGAACACGTGACATATCCTAATTGAGCATAAAAATAAATAAATACCTAAATAAATAAAGACACGTACAAGTGTACGGTGTAAATGGTAAGTTTGAGAATGTAGGGTCTGAGTGTGTGACTTAAAAATCTCGTTATATTAAAGATCAGGAAAAATAAAACAAAGTGACAAATGTTAGATCTAAATGACAAATTAGCGAAAGCTAGGTAGTGTGTATCCTAAAAATAAACAAAGTGAAAAATGTTAGATTTAATAATAAATATTTTCAGGTACTTTCAAATTAATAACATGACTTCATAAATCGTAAAGTGTGATTAAAAGGTGAATTAGTCTTTGGTTACATATATGATCACAAATTATATTAGCCCAACGAATTAAAATATATATTATTCCCATAGCAATATATGTTATTTCTCTATGCATTTAATCTTAGATTCAGTGTATAATTAATTACTAATTAATCTAAGTTTTCTATAAATTAATTATATTAGTAAAATAAACATGAAATAGTAAGATATTATAAATAACTATAGTGTAAAATTGAGGTGGAAAGTAGCTTTTGATAGCATGATTTTGATTTGGTTACCTATATTAATCGTCCTGGAAACTTAGTCCAATGGTTTGGGCTCCTACCTTTCAATGTGGAGGTTAGGGGTTCAAATCTCATTGGAGGTAGTTTGAAGGAAATCAGGTGATGGATCGAATCTGTATTTAACCCGGGTTTGATCTTGATGGGGGGCGAAGGTTTACCCATTCCACGGGGTTCCTGCGCATCTGATGTGGTCGTGGATTCTCACGGAGGTCGAGTAGTCGACCATGCTTACAGGCCGCAAAAGTAAGGGATAGACGTGAGAAAAAAACGTCGTTCAAAAAAAAAAACCTATATTAATCACGTGGAAAAAGCATATCATGTCCTTATCCAAGCCAGACAAGTTCTTATCTCAGAACGTGCCACTGAAGATATACCGTTGGCCGACCATCACCCACACACATACATAATCAAACTTATGTTCATACCTTTTTTTGTATTATATAAATCATTTAAAATAGAACAATGATCATAATGCTTTTATTTTATTCTTAGGAATCATCATTTAAAAGATCATATATCATGCAACCCAGAAATATATAAGGGATTTGTATAGCGTTTATGTAAATGAACCGGTCATTTACTGTACACACGTGTTTTTAAAATATTCATGTTTAATATTACACATACATGTGTTAATAATTAAATAACACATGTGATCCAGATTTAGTTAATTGGTTCACACTTTAAGGGGTGGTTCACATAATACACACCTTATGTGTAAATGGAGATAAGTATAGTAAATGACCGATACATAAACGCTTGTTTTGTTTTTTACAGCGTGAACAGTGGATTTATGAACCGTATGAATCTTAAATTAATCAACTTGTTTAAATGCTTCCCTTTGAACAGTAAGGTACGTTGATCAAACTTAATTAAGACCTTATCTATAAGGATAAATACCATGCGTCATACTTAGACTTACATATTTGGATTGTCCTAGCTAGATATCTCTTGTGAACCATGTAATTAAGACTAACTTTAAGATTGCAATATATTGTTGGTGGTTATAAAAATTTAGTCAGACAATACAATGATTACAAGATAGAATAAATAAATAAAAAAAAATAATAAATAAATATGCAAACATGTTATGAAAACAACGTAAAAAAGTTAACCAAATATCTTAGTTAAATAGTAGGAACCCAAAACAATGAATCATTGCAACTGCTAGTGAAAGTTTCTCAGTTATAACTACAGTTTGAAAGTTAAATATCAGTAGCTACTAGCTACCGATGTTCGTAGTTACTACCGATCGATGTGTAGCTAGTGATATGGATTATTACTAGATGTTCATTGTTGCTACCTTTTTTCATCATCGCAATCAATATTCATAGTTGCTAATAATCAACAACTATCAATATGCTACTAATGAAATTTTCATATTATTTCGTTCAAGTTCTAAGCAACTTCTAGCTTCAAGGTGATGTAGATAAACATATTTGTAAAAGTATGATTTTATATCTGTTAACTTATAGTATTTATACACACGGTTTTAATGACATTAAAATCATCAACATGACATAAAAATTTTGAACGGCAAGGCTCATTTATTCACAGGCTCAGCTCATAGCAGGTACAACTGCACGTAGCCTTGAAAATAATTTTTTCATTTTTCAATATTTAGTTCAAGTCTTTACTTGCAGCCTGCAGGGGATCGATCGGGACTAGTGGCATTCATTGTATTAAATGTCTTCGACCAATTTTTTTAAACCGAAGACAGTGAAAATCAATTTAATAATATAGTATTGATTATTTGTAGTTCTTCTACGTTTAAAAATCATTTTACTACAATAATCTATTTTGTTTGTTGACTTATTGTTAGTATAATTTTCATAGATTCTTAAAACATGACACTAAAACCTTGAAGACGACGACGACCGTGTTTATTTACAAAGAATAATTACAGATTTTAAAATTAAAGAGAAATAAAACATTAGGTGTGATGAATTATGACTTCGGAATTGAACAATCATGAAAATTATCAATAGATATATATTATGGTAGTTTAATTGAAAAAATATTCGAAGGCAAAACTTAGGGAGCTTTATTCACAGAAAACAAAAATCAATCTTTTTTAACAGCTAAAATCGTTACATCTACTCTTAAAAAACTTGAACCCAAACATTTGGTTAAGAAATACGTCTCTTTTGCATCAGGCTATTCAAATAAAAAATATATCTTTTAACAACCACCTTTTACTATTTGCCTATGGCACGTTTAAACCTCGAAAATATCAACACCTTTAACAACTTAGACTATTCGGTATACCGGGTTGTATTGGGGCTGTATTGGGGTTGTATTGGCTGTCACATAGCAGAGAGAAAAGGTAAAGTGAGTGAGTAAAATGGTGGAAATGCATGGGGCTTTAGTGGGGCTTTAGTGGGTAAAAAGTAGGTGTTGATGTGGTGTTTTGTGATTGGTAGGAGGGTGATGTGTAATATTGTGATTGGTTAGAAAAAAAGAAAAAAGAAAAAAAAAATCAAACTTGGAAAACGCCGTTGCTGAGACGACGCCGTCGTCGGTGACGTCCCGGTAACGTGGGGGTGGGGCGGTGTTGGGGCGTGGAGGGGGCGTTACCGGTGGCCAAAACGCCCGGTAACGGTGATATACCAGATAGTCTTATAAATTTGTCACTTAACCCAACCTCTTTATTATTTCTATTTGTATGGTTAAAACGATCGTATGTAATTCTTTTTTGTTTAGATACATCTTCATCCAATTTTACGCAGGTAAAAGCATTCCTGTTTAGTTATGTATAATTTATTTGAGTGAAATCTTTATATTATATAGATAGTATAATAGTGGTTGTAAATATAAACATATAAAGAAACTGATGAAACTAGTAAATATATAGAAACACTGTTCATCAAAGTAAATTGAAAAGAGAAAAATGTAATGATAAGGTATAAAAAGTATTATTTAATTGAATAGCAAAGAAAAAAAATATATTATTTAATTGAATAGGAAAGAGATTAGTAGTGAAAATGGTATAAAAAATTATTATTTAATTGAATTGTATAGAAAAAAAATATTGACTTTTTATGAATTATAAAGATAAAGAAAGAGATATTGATATGAATGCCCTAACTATGAAAATATGTTTTCATGGAGTTTTTAATGCAACTAAAGAAATTTGTTTGCTTTTATTCTCGATGATCTTATTGAGAATTACCCTGCATATATACTAACCATAAAGCTTAAATCGGAAGTAGCTTCTATGGCATTTGAAGACAAAGTTTGACAAATGAAACAGATAAGAAAAACCAAAATACCAAACAAATCATTTTTAAGTAAAATTTATGTCAATTTACTTTAGAATTTTGACTAGAACCATATTATATCAAACCATGCTCACCATGGAAATTTCTGTTAACAGTAAAGACTACTTGTATTTTAAACTAATAAAAGTAAATATGTAAGATAATGTTTATTATTAATCAACTATTAGTCTTTTAATAAGTCTAGACTGACATGACTTAAAAAGAACATTTTTTGATAAATAATATTTTATTTCTTTAATTATAATAACATAGCAGTATATTTTATTGGAGCACAAGAAGTTTTTTCACTTCTTCCCACTGTCACGTTCCACATCAGCTTTTCATATTTGAAAGTCTAAGCTAAAGCTGATTGAAGCGAGACGAGAGGAAGAGGGTAAAAGGCGGCCTAGGGTAAATTGTTGAATAGTCGGTTACTCGATTAGAAAAATATATTAGATTAAAGGAATAGTGGTTGGAGATAATGTTTTGTCAAATCACCTAAATCTATTTCTTTTTTTGATAAATTGCGTCAAAACCGTCCAGCCCAATACCAACGCTGAAATCTAACCTTTATATACTATTAGTTAGTTTAATGATATATGTGTGTGTATGTATGTATATATGTAAACAGTCTGGTCCAATTTTTATGACATGTTTTTTTTATAAATCATAAACCGAATCGTTCACTACGGTTTAATACCCTTGAAACCAAGTGATCACATGTTAATGAATGAAGCCAACCACAAAACCAAACTGATGACCGGTTTTAACGGTTTCATGGTTTCAAACCAAACCGTGAACACTCCTTGTGGACCAAAATGCACTCAAGTGGATCATGACTCGAGCCCTTTTGTTCGCTAGCTAGAAACTGTAAATTAAAATCCATGTTTAATGGAAAAGTAGAAGCTTTTAATGGGCCCGTGAATTTAAAAGGATAAAGATATGTTTACAGAAAGAGAAAAATAGAGCATAATAAGTGATCTAAGAAAAGTCCGCCCATCAAGATGGGATGATCATGGTTGACTCAAAGTACTATGGAAAGACTAAATTACATTTGTAATTTGTTTAATCTTGTATTGGTTTTTTATTATAAAAAATACAAACTGAATACTTGCAAGATAAAATCAAAATGTAACTGAACGTTATTTTCATAGAAAACATTTGTCACAGCTTATGTTTATAATGTAACAATCAATAGTTTAATTTGTTTCGGATTATAAATTCACAACAGTGTAGTTTTATATCTACTTCGGATTACGGCACCAAAAGAAAAATTGCAAAATTGAGATTTTGACACCATAATTCATTATGCCTAATTCAAATTTGTTACAACCCGGTCCCTTTTATACACAAACTTTGGATATAATTCGTACATCAGTTCTCCATTAAGTAGGCTAGCTGAAACTTAAATACCCTCAAATTCTAGCTAGAATATCAAATAATTTACGTAAAATGATTATTTTTTCCTTAATTTTTTTAACGACATTTTCTCACGTCTATCCCTCACTTTCGCGGCCTGTAAGCAAGGTAAGGTCGACTCCTCGACCTCCGTGAGAATCCACGACCACACCAGATGCCCAGGAACCCCGTGGAATGGGTAAACATTCTCCCCCTATCAGAATCGAACCCGGGTTAAATCCAGATTCGATTCATCACCTGGTGTCATTCAAATCACCCTCAGATGGATTCAAACCTTGACCTCCACATTTTTTCCTTAATTAATATATTGTTTCTTTTTCTTTTCTTCCTTAACATAAAGTTTCAAATCTAAAAGGACTAAAGCAGCTTCCTTCCTGATAATAGCCAATGGCAACAATTCAAATGCAAGAACTTGGCATTAAAATGAGGCCGTACGGCCGTGTAATGTAACTCTACGATTTTCCTGTCTTGATACACTTTTCATTGCTTTTGACTTTGATCGTTTAAGAAAGTAACCAACTTTGTTTTGAAGTCTGTAATTGTAACCATAAATTTGTTTTCACCAAAATTAATAGCCCAAATTAACAACCATCAGCCATGGGCCCAAACAGGCACTCGCTTTGCCCTAATCTTTTAAAAGTTTACATCCTAGCGTAACACCTTGCTAATTAATTAACACATATGCAAAATTAATATCAACATGTTAATAATCTTTCGTTAGACTAAATATGATTGTCTGGCCAGATTAATTACTCATTTAGCAAATTAAATACAATAGATTGATCGGGTTATTCTTTGTGTTCCATCTTAATTGGGTTTGGTGTAATTTGGCATACGTGAAGAGTGAAGACCATTAATCATTTGTGGGAAATTTATCTAATGTGGTTTTTATTGGGTTAATATTTCCATCCTTATCTTTTCATTTAATGTACTTGTTTACTTTCCTTTATTCTAGTATTCATTCTAGTATATATTTTCCTCTTTTAATTGAGATTATTATCATGAAATAATAAACAATTTTGAACCATCGGTTTTATGATGGCATCAGAGCAGTATTCAACCTAAACACACCAACCCTAAGCAGCCACCATCCTCGTTCATGGTTGGCAACAAAGAAGATTCAGGCTCCGTCTTTAACCACTGACGTCATTGTAACATTCGTGAATGAAAACGATGTAATGCATTCGCTTATTTAATGAGAAATCGAATTATTCAACCTAGTGTCTTCCTTTGAACATTTTACAACACATTATCATACATTTTTCTATTATTACAAAGGTGACTATTTACTATTATACAATACATAACCAATTAAATTAAACAAACAAAATAAATTAAAAAATGTTCAAAGTTTAATTGGATATAATTCTTAAATAAAATTAAATCATTTTACTTTAACAAAATATCGTAGACTTCCTTCCTTTAAAACTACAATTTGTGTGGCACATTGCTCTATAGAACATTTCTCAAGCTCTTCCATCAATTTAAAACTACAAATTGTGTCCCACATTGCTTCTTTGGGACATTTCTCAAGCTCTTTCATCCCTATAAATAGAACCATTTGGTGTGGTTTTCTTTTGCTCATTTCTCACTCTTGAAAGCTTTTGAAAGTTCAAGCTCAAGAACATCTTTCTCCTTAGTATTGAAGATTTGAGAACATTTAGGTACAATTTAATTTGCTTTCTCTGTTCATACTGAGTATCATAACTTGTTCAATCCATTAATTGTTTATATTACTTGTTCATTCACTTAAATCAAATGATTTCACACTTTGCACACAAGAACAACTAACTGTTTAAAGACCCACATTCTGCAGGTCAGTCAACAACCTCAAATGACTCGGTCCAAAGGACCAAAGAAGACGTTATATGTGTCATATTTCACTTTGAAACTTGAATCACACGATTTGGATGTCATTTGTTATGTAAAACCACTAAACAAGCCCAAAGGGCAGAACTGTCCAAGTGACAGATTATATGGGTGCACTTGTAGATGACATTTCTCCATGTGTACTGAACCAAATCTCTATGTTTAACTTTCTGCAAACCTTAAGATCTTATCTTTCATATGCAACTTGAATCACCTGATTTGAAGGTCATATGCTATATCAACGATGAGTCGTGTTTGGATTCACTTAATTATTCAACTATGGGCCCATTTAATATGCAGTGCCAAGGCTGTTTGGAAGCTATTATGCAATGACATGTGCTTAGTTTAATTAACACACTGATCAACTGAAATTTCCTAAAGAGAAACATCAATAAAGTCCAATGTGATTACGTGAAACAACAATATCTTAATTAAGAACTGAGATAAGACTACACCCATATTCACACGAAACACCGATTCTAAGTGTGCTTGGATCTAGGATGATATTTTGAAGTGCTTAGGTTCACACGTTCAACATGTTAACCTATTTAATTAATATGTAAGGTCATGCTTGCTTATAAGTTATTACCCAATGGCATAGATTTAGTATAAGATGGTGATCACTTGAAATCTCATAATTAAAAACGTTAATTGAGTCTAACATGAGATAGTAATAGCTAGATTGAGAACGTTACTGAGATAAGATTGCGTGCATATTCACACAATACACTCGATTTAAGTGTGCCTGTTTCAAAAATGATATTTTGGCACGAATTAATACATTAGTCGTGTATTAATGAGCCGATGGTCTCTTTCGGAGCAGCCTCTCTATTCCTACGGGGTAGGGGTAAGGCTTGTCTTCATCTTACCCTCCTCACACCCTACCTTAGGTGGGATATACTGAGTAAGATGATGATGATCGTGTTTGCATTCACTTATTCAACTCGTAAATCCATTATGCATGGTGAAGATTTATAAGTTATTACTCAATGGCATGGGTTTAGTTTCAGACACTGATCAACTAATCCAAAAGATAAATATCAATATATAGACTCGAACATGAAACACAGATATCATAATTAAGAAGAGATAACATAATATTCATATTATAATTTTAATTCTTTAAGATCAAGCCTAAATCTCAATGCCTCGAGAGTTAAGCCAGTAAACGATCTGAACAAATACAAACGTGGCAAGTTCATTTGTTTGTTTAGCAAACGATCAAACACGAACATTTATACAAACATGGTTTTCTTGTTTATGTTCACTTGTTAAGAAAATAAATATGTTCGCATTCTTTCATGCTCGTTCGTTAATAGTATAAACTAATGGTGCACGATTGTAACGACTGAAAAACTAAATACAAACGTAAATGAGCATAGCAAAATGAACATAAATAAACATAAAGGGAAGAATCACAAATAAACAAACACCAATTAAGAATGATATGTAAATATATTATGACAGGTTATCATGGTTGGGCTAACCCTATACGAATATGAAGCTTACATAGTTGGGCTTAAGCTTGGGGTTAATAATAATAAAATTCTGAATGATTGATTAACAAAAATAAGTGAACGGATACAATAATTTAACCTAACTGAACATACTGATCAAACATAGACGAACGCAAATGAATAAATATAAACAAATGTTCATGAACGAAAAGACAAGACAAATGTTCATGTTCGTTCGTTTATTAAAATGAACAAAGAGTATTGTTCATATCGTTTATATATTACATAAATAAACATGGAAAACTTCAAGCCGAACGGTTCATGGACAGCTCACTGCAAGTTTGGTCTGTTTACAAGCCTCTCGAGATCAAGAGTGCCTTCTCAAACTGTCCCCATCTTTGTTCGAGGGTCCCACTATAACCAACGGATATCCTAACCAAACCAGGTGAAATTCCAGCCAACGCTTGCTCATCTTCGTTCAACTCACTGCTTGTGCTGCTACCCGAACAAGACATTAGGGTCTCATAGTAGCCGAGACTAACCGCCATGAGCCCAAACTTGGTTTTGTTCTGCAACAGATTCATCAGCTTATTCGCTTGCGATTCGGTTTCCATGTCCAAACATAGCATCCCACCATAGCCATAATCCTTGTTTGAGATGGACTTCAAAATATGGTGATCAGGGTGATCTTCAAGGCCCGGGTAGATGACCTTGAGGCCCATTTTCTTCATTCTTTGGGCGTAAACAAAAGCCCGATGACAATGCTCTTTGACCCGGAGGCCCAAATGAGGGATTCTTTGGGCTAACTCAGAAGCAACCTTGGCGTTCATTGTTGGTCCCATCAACATCAAAGCTCCTTGTTGAAGATCCATAAGTGAATTCACGAAACTAGCTGGCCCACAAATAGCCCCCGTAATCACAATAATAAATAGAGTAAATTAAAGATTTCGTCTTTTATGTTTATACGATCATAAGAAAAGTGACCCACTGACGGAAGTAAAAGAATTTTATGAAGTTCAATATGGGACAAAATGGAACTTCACCATAAAAGGACGAAAATTGCATACACATAGAGATCCAATACATCTTTTAAACTTTTGTGAGAATGCTTTCTTTTGCAATTCTTTGTATTCATAAATAATCATTATAATTATTAACACGATCATGGATGTGAGATAGCACGGAATTGAGATGTCGTAAATAATTATTAAAATTATTAAAATGATTATGGATGTATAGTAAGTAATTGGGGGACTTGGTTAATTTCATTAAAACAAACGAACATCGAGCTTGCGATGGTGTGAATGAAAACATAACGCAAGAACGTTGAATACAAAAAGGCAAAACAAATTTGAACCTTCTGATGTTGGCGTGGAAGAGAAGTCACTGTGATGTTCGTGGGAGTTTGGAGTCGACAACAGTGAATCGTTTAAGTTGTTGTAGGGTTTTAGAATCTATCATGTAAATTACCAAACTACACTCTATCTCATTCAATTTAACTTTTTAAACTGTTAAAGTTAACTGGGTTTAAAGTCAAAGGAAGTGATGTACAATGATAATTAAACGTAAAGGATGTTTTCTGAAAAAAATAAAGATAAAGGACGAAAACTGAAATTAGATATAAACATAAAAGACAAAAAGTGTAATTTACTCTAATAAAAAATCTTTAATGAGACGATGTAAAAAATTCTAATGAGACGCATATGTGGATGATGAGAGAGAATGGTTGTGAGCGGGCTGAATTGAAATAATGGTGTTAACGATCCGGTTAAAAATATAAGACCGTCAAAATCGGTTATTGGTTTGGACCGTTTGGTTATGCAGTTCGTTTATCCAAATTTTCAGTTTTCAGTTTATAAAATCTCAAACCGTACTAAGGGTAAAGGTAGTGGGTACTCCTTTGCCGAGCGGGTACTCATTTGCCGATTCGGCAACCACCGCAACACCCATCGGCGTCGGCAATCTTTGGTTCCATCGGCAACTTTTCGCCGAATCGGTAAATGTGGTGGATGTTGATGGAGTGGAACATTGTGCTTAAAAAGTGGTACAAAGTGGGAGTGTAGTGAGAGGGTACCATTGCCACTACTTTAGGGTACTTGGGAGTGTAGTTTGAGCATTTGATGTGACATTGTTTGATTGGGTAATTTTGAAGGGTAGTTTAACATAATCGAGTACCACTCCCCTTACCCTAAGTGATTTGATTTAGAGTTTGAAAACCAACTATAAATAATTAAATAGTTAAATGTTTGTTTTTAATTGCTATCATGATTGACATGCCTACGAAAGGAAAGATCAACGGTCAAGAAGTAGATTTGTGTCATATAAAAAGGTTCTTGAGGTGTTTCCCCTATCCCATGACTCACACACATGTAATATAAAAATGCTTTAAAATGATGTTAAAAAGTGATGGTATGTTGGAGTAAACGATGAGAGGTTCTGTAAGAATGATTGTAATTCGATGTAACAACTTACTTGAGTGACGTGACGTGTTACCAGTTTGATTTAAAATGTGGTGCTTTGTATTGGGGATGGTTTAAGTTAAAAAGTTGAAGATCTGTGAAAAAAGAATATTTGTTTATTAATTCTGGTTTGTTTGACAAAAAAAAAAAAAAAAAAAAAAAAAAGAGGAACCATACCCGCAATAATGTCGGCGCCACCGCTAATATACTTGGAGACGCTATGAACCACAACGTCGGCACCAAGCTTTGCCGGCGAAACCACCATTGGAGTAAACGTGTTATCAACAACCACCATCACACCTTTCTCAAGAGCTATCCTCGAAAGCTCCGGAATATTCGCCACCGTCAGCGTCGGATTAGACATCGATTCAAAAAACAAAACCTTTGTTCGACCCTCAACGATCGCCTCCTTTGTCTTCTCAACATCCCTAACGTCAACAAACGTTGTTCTTATGTTCGACGACCGTGGGAGAAAATGCGTCAACAACGCGTGTGTTCCACCATAAACCGTATGTGACGCCACTATATGATCACCACTACTCACCAGCTGCAGCAGAACCGAACTTATAGCGGACATTCCGCTAGCGGTGCAGTACGCCGCCTCGGTTCCCTCCAGCGCCGCTATCTGACGGCTGAGATTCAGGACTGTCGGGTTGAAATGGCGGCTGTAGACGAAGAAACCGCGATCAGGGCCTAGATCTCCGGTGAACATGCGGCTGAGAGTCTCGGGTTCCGTGACAGTGAGGGTGGCGGAAGCCTCGGTGGACATGTTAACGCCGCCATGTTCTCCGAATTCGCGGCGGCAGTTGGCCAATGCCGACACAGGGTCTTCCCATGAGGGTTTTGTTGCGATGAAATCGTCGTCCTGATTGGAGTCATCTGGGTTCATTCTCTTTTTTGAGGAGAAAACGGTGGTGTTCTGAATTGCGTATGCCATTGATGGAAGCAGTGGCGGATCTAGACTTAAGAGTCAGCGGTATCCTTTTTTCAAAAAAAAATTTATCCCGTACATTCAAGCATAGTTGTCAATAGCGCTCGTAGCGCTCGCTATAGCGAATAGCGTAGCGTATAGG
>WOUH02000015.1:592052-611685 GCA_009936405.2 Stevia rebaudiana
AAGGGAGTTGTACTGGCTGGCAGTCAAAAACCTGACCGGATTTCGCATGGTCAGTAATTCCTATGAATGTCTTCGGATTGTTGACCCATATGTTGGTTCTCTCCTAGTTAACCTGAGTCATGTTAAGGTTACACAGATCGTGTGATGCTTTGGAAAGATGGAACAGGTTCCATTCACTGCAGGCTCTACGTGTTGTTTTACAAATTACCTTTTGTGTTTATAGTTACAATGGAATGGCTCCCTCACAGACTACCACAACCATCTGTCTATTGGAAAGTTTTCGCTACCGTAAGTTCAGGTTTTAACACATCTTGGTTATGACAACCTACTATAGTGCCTCTCTTCCGTAGGTGGCTCCTTGTCATGTTCATGCTAAGGATCCACTTAGTAACGAAGTAACACAGTCAAGAGGCAATGCTGGCACGACACAAGTATTCGTCCTGCTAAGGTACATGCTACTTGTGTTGTAACATAAACTCTAACATGTTAAAGTGATGAATCTTTGCTCACCGTGAGGCGATGTAGCAACAAAATTTATATAAAGACATATAGGTTTTAGTGTAAATTCACTAATTCTTGATTAAATTCTTTTAGACTCGCATATCTCATGATAATATGTTAGTTTTTATTAAATTTAACAACAAATAGCTTAACACTGAAGACTCGTTTAAAGACATACGAACCCATAGTGAAGTTTGATGATAATGGGTCTCTTAACTCCACTTGAATCATCAAGAACACTCGCAAGGTCCAAGACATAAACAGTAAAGTAAATAATCCCACCAACGAAGGGTCATATCAAGAATTGACTAAAATTCATAACACACATCATGATTACTTAAATAATAAATAATAATTAATTAAATTAAAAAAAACAAGGAGTACAAGAAAGAACTTTCATCCGAAAAACAAGCTCAACAAAGACTAGAGGAGGGTGTCTTGACTCTTGAAACAATAATCTAAGGGTTAAACTACATGAGACTAAGTTAGGGGAAGAAAAACGCACGTTCAAGAAGCAAAAAAAATCAGGATAGCCTTGCCTACAAATTAAATGTAGAGGTTATTATAGTCAAAATCTGCCTAGGCACAAATCCGTGCACGTGCTTCATGTATCGACAACAATACTGTGATATTAATTCCTATTATTGTTCCCTAGTATTACATCCGAGAAAATCAGTAAGAATACATGGTCGAGTTTTTTAGTTGTCTAGAAACAAAGATGTACAAAATTTAAGATATCCTATTTACTAAAATAATCATATCAAGAGATGTGAAGTTTATGGAGCACATTTTCCCATTTTCTAATAACGTAGCAGAGAAGGAGGAAGTTCTCACCTTTCCTCAAAGATGGGAGTTCCAAGAAATAAGTGAAAAGGAACAAATTAGACCATGGCAGAACCTAAACATGAGACGGTTGGGTCAAATTCACAACAAGAAGTAGACATTAATAGTCTTGAGTTTGGAAATGATGGGCTAGAAGCATGTCAAAATGGTAATCTTCTTTATTTCAATGATAAAAATTAACAGAACTAAAAGAAAGGACACAGTAATTGTGCAAAATTAATAACAACTATGAGAAATCAAGGAACTGATTGAACTAAGAAATTGCTTGATGACCACATCGTATATTTTTCGTCATCCGAACACCACTTAAATAGGCCATAAACACCCTTGGAGAATGCAGCAACGGCTACCATTGGGAACAGATCATCTTGGAGAAATCATCGGGATTCAATGTAGCAGCAAGAAGCATGCTGGAGACTTTTAACACCCTTGACCTTCAAACTTGACCATCTTTAGCCCTCCAAGATAATAGACCTACACAAAAATAGCTAAACACAAAATATAAGAAATAAGACGTTGAATGTTTACCATAGAATTGACATGGATATATATCCATTTTAACAAAGCAACTCAAAGTCACGGAAATGTGGAAATGAAGAACTTGGGACCAGACCACCATGTGTACGTTGAGTTGCCAGACGAAGAAAGGAGTTGGTTCCTTCCAAAAGCATTCAAAAGACTACATTATTAAACTTCCCCCATTCTCTATCTCTAGACCATGAGCAAACCACTAAAAATCTAAAGTCCTCAAGATACCACACTTTATTTCTTATGATAAATATAAATTTACTAACGTACATAAGGTTTTTTATAGCGGCCATTACTTCCAATAATGAGCCAAAACACTTTAACCAGGCTGCACAAGACTCCAAATGCCAAGATGTCATGGAGAAAGAAATTCAAGCTCTTGAAGAAAATGAAACTTGGACTTTAAAAGTTACCAAAAGAGAAGCCGGCGGTCAACTCAAAATGGGTTTACAAGATAAAATAAAAGTTGAATGGAAACATTGAGATATAAGAGCATTCACATCCCGTTCTCTATTTTTATCTTTATAGTTCATTGAAAATCATTATTTTTTCTCTCTCCTATTCAATTAAATAATATTTTTATACCTTTATCACTACATTTTCTCTCTCCTATTCAATTAAATAATAATTTTTTATACCTTTATCATTATATTTATCTCTCTAATTCAGTTAAATAATACTTTTTTATATATTTATCATTACTTTTTCTCTCTCTTATTCATTTAAATGAACAGTGTTTTTCTCTATATTTAAGAATTTATCAAATTTTCTATCCCTCTTCTACTCACAACCACTCACAACTACTTCTAACCAACTAAAAAAATATAAAGATTATACTCACAACAATTTTAGAGAATGGGATGTGAATGCTCTAAGGCTAGTCTCATTTAGAAAAGCTTCACGCAAATTTCAGGGGTAGACTTTCACTAAACTTTTCCTCCCGTTGCAAAGTTAGTGATCGTTCGAACACCTAACCGTGGCTATGAAACATGTTTGGTGCATAGACCAACTTGATGTTAACAACGTCTTCTTACAAGGAGATTTATACGAATATGTCTACATAAAAATACTTGAAGGATTTGGAAAGCCATGCAAAAACCAAGTTTGCAAGTTAAAGAAGTCTTTTTATGGGCTTAAAAACAAACCTCGAGAATTTAGTACCAAACTCTTTGTTGGAAATCGGATTCAAGCAAATAGGGGTCGGTCCCTCCATGTTTGTCTTCAAAGCGAAAGATGTGTTTGTTGTTGCTCTATTTTCTGTTGACGAAGTCATCATTGTGGGAAATAACTCAGCCAATATAGAAGATACCAAAGCTTTCATTGACAAACAGTTCAGCATTTACGTACTTTCTTTGAATTGAAGTAATAAAGGAAGGAATGGTACTAAGTCAACGAAAGTACACACTAGATATCCTCAAGGAGACCGGATTGATGAGTTGTCGGTCAAGTCCCTTTCCCATGGAGCAAAACTTAAAGCTTCACAAATGTGATGAAGAACCTAAAATAGATCCTAATAAATATCGACGAATGGTAGGTAAACTTCTCTACTTGCAAGGAACGAAACTTTACATTTCCTATGCAGCAAATGTATTAAGTCAATTTGTTAATGATCCGAGACACTGCATCTAGAGGCAGCAAACCAATCCTTTGATACCTAAACCCGAGACAAGTTATTAAAGATGGGGGTACCAACCTAACGACATATTGTGACTCTGATTGATTTGGGTGTCCATTCACTAGAAGATCTAGAACCGGCTTCTTGTTTCTCTAGGGGGAGCCCCCATCTCATGGAAATCCAAAAAGTAGTCTACGGTCTTCCAATAATAAGTTGAAGCTGAATACCGAGCAATGACACACGTGGTTAGTGAAATTCTTTGGATGCACCAGCTTCTGAACATCCTTGGAATACCCGCTATTGGTCCCACATCTTTGTTTTGTGACAACCAGACTGCCCATCATATAGCCAACGATCCTCTTTTCCACGTAACCAAACACGTTGAAATGGAGTGTCATTTCGTTAGGGAAAGCATTGAGTCCAAGTAATACAACCAATGTAGATTAACACCAAGATCCAAATTGCTGACGTCCTAACTTAAACCGTTGGGCACACAACAATTCCGCTCCGTACTCGACAAGTTGGGCATTTGAGATCTTCTCGCTCAAACTTGAGAGGGAGTAAAGATGGATATTATTCTTCCTACAAATTTTGATATTCACAATTATCTCATCTCTTCTATTTTTCTAGCTTGATTATGCACTTACGATTCTTTATAAGGATATGCTAGTTTTCTGTTTCTTGTTTGAAAAAGAACATTTAATTGATTCTCAATCGTAGCTTGACCACACAAAATTATTATCTTGTAGGTTATGTAAATATTCTTTGAAATGTAGGTTTGGATTTGATGGCTGCATATATTCCTTTTTACTGTATTAATTATTATTTATTATGGTAGGTCGTGATTTGATATTTCTTGAGTTTTGTTTTTCTATTTTGAGTAAAATGCAGCTTTCGTTTCTAAGGTTTGCAAGATTTAACAGTTTCAGTACACTCATAACAGTTTTCATTCCTATCGTTTCAAGTTTTAATAATTTTATTCCCTAATAGTTTAAAGTCCTAACATCTGATGACGAGTGGTGGTCTTTGAATTGGCTGGTTGTGGTTAAGTCGACTTTTACGCGTGAGATTGGCTTATCAGCGTCGGTGGACTGGTGAGCAACAATATTGCCGTTATCTACCGATTCTGAAAATTTGGTATTTATTAAGTCTTGGAATCAATGTTCAATGTTTCTATCATTGATCGTTATCGCCATCAATATTCATTAGGTGCTACTGATAAGCAGCTATCGATATGCTACTATTGAGTAGTCTGTGCTGATCAAAGTTTTCATGTCATTACATGCAAATCCTAAGCAACTTTTAGTGTACAGTGCAACACTTGCTAGAGTCGTCGACCCATCGAAGTGGTGCCCTATGGAACCCATGGTCAAAGGGCTTCGCCCTTTTGAACCACCATATTCAAGGTGCTATAGATGAACATATTTTTGTACATGTATGATTTCATCTCTCTTAACTTGTAATAAAGTTTATAGACATAATATAATGATATTAAAATCAACATGACCTAAATATTAGGTAATAACACCCAAACATAATAACAATTAACACGGAAAATAATTGCAGATATTATAATTTAAGACAACTAAGAGAAACACCATAATTAAGGTAATGGATGTGAGGAATTATGATCTTAGAAGTTGAACAATCAAGACAATTTAGTATAAGCATGGTATGAGGGTATAAGTTTCGTAATTATTTTGAACGGCTAAAAAAACCACACCGGATTTGAACGTACAACCACTTGCTTGAAAAATAAACATCTTTACCATCAAGTTATCACAGTAAAAAAAAAAATATTATTGCATTTCTTTGTTATAAAAACTTGGTTTACTCCTATTCCCCCCACCCCCCACCACACACAAATGTGAACACTTTAGGCTACTTGTATTATAAACTATTTGAAAATAATATGATAATATATATTATTATATTAATCTAACTATTAGTCTTTAATGACTAGACTGAGAAGACTTAATTGCAAAAATGAGGTTTACGCCTTTGCAATTAAATAACAAGATGACTGCATATTAAATTAATAAGAAACGAGAATTCGACACTACAATTCATCATGCTCAATTTAAATTGTTACTGTAAACTTTGGATATAAACTGCATATCAAATGTTCACTAAGTCGACAAGCTGAAACTATCATAAACCCATAAATTTGAGTTAGAATATCATCTAATTTCAGTAGAACTATTATTCCTCTTCTTTTAATATTTTCTTTCTTTTTCTTTTCTTCTTTAGCATACAATTTTCATTCAAATTTAAAAGGATTAAGGAAGCTTCCTTCCTGATGGTGGCAACTGGCTTCAAATTTAATAGCCCAAAGTAAAAACCATCAGCCATGGGCCCAAACCGGGTCTCGCTTGGCCCAAATCTTATAAAAATTCTCTCAATACCTTGTTGGCTTGTTAACATCGGTAAAAAAAAGTATAAAACATACCTGGTTAAAACTCAGCAAAATTAATATCAACCCGTCAATGATCTTTCGATGAACTTAGATATGATTAGAGTTTGGTAAAAAAAAGGGTTCGAACCCGTGTAATCAAATTGACAAAACCATGTATTAATTAAATTAGGCACTAATCGACTTGGTTCTATTAATTACCAGGTTAAATCCCGTGTGATACATGAGTTGAATAAATGTAATGTTATTTACTTAAATAATAAAAATATATTTTTAAAATCATGTATATTGCATTAATGGAATAATCTTGTGTATTACACAAATTGAATAACATACAATGTAATCTGTTAACACTTATAGTCGTCAAGATTAAGGCAGTCCAAATCGCTTGATGCTCGAAACTCACTCGGCGTTCGCTTGAAAAATGTTCGGAATATACTCGTTCGATTCTGGCTCGGTTGAAAACATGCTCGGTTCGGTTCGATTCGGTTTTGAAACGAACCGAGCACGAGCATAGGCCCACTCGGTTCGGTTCGATTTGATATTCTCGATTAATTTTTAAATATATATATTATATATTATTATTATTCAAATGAGTAGAGGTCTCTTAAAAATAACAAATATATGTCGTATATAAATTAATTTTAATAGCCCAAGTACAAGCCCAATCCACTCAAAACCCCACCCATGTATCTAACTTAAATCAGGTTAAACTTTAAAGACTAAAACAAACTCTAATATACTCATTTGTGTCATCGACGTTGATTACTTGAGTCTCACCTCTCAGCCGATGCCGACTCAACTTTAAGGATTTAGAATCTCAAATTGTCGCCATTCGGAAGTCGGAATCTAAGGATATCATCACTAATGGACAACAGTTCTCTCAATCTCTCATCTCATCCTTCTATTTATTATTGATGCAATTTTTTATGATCTTTGTTTACGTGAATCTTGTAATGATAACAATCTACATTTGTTTACTGGTTATTTAAAAGTGGATAGTTGATGATAATGAAATTTAACATGGATTATGTAATACTTTTTTTTATAGAATGTCTAGTTTTGAGCTTGTTGATGAACTTGGAACAGAGGAGAATGCAACCGAAGATACTGCAAATCGGAAGCGAAAGAATACGTTTGAAGTGCAAGCATATTTTGTAGAGATCAATGGTATGTACAAAGACAAAATGGTTAAGAAAAAACAGTGCATACATTGTAAGCAGAGCTACCTTGCAAATAGTTCGGGCACCACATCAAGTCTTAGGAGACACTTAAAAGATATGCATTTATCAAGAACAAAGTGATAATCAAGGTTTTATTTGAAGTTATATATTATTCGAATTTTATCAAACATTTTCTTTATGTCTTCAATTTGTTTCTATTATAGCTATTAATGTGATTGAATGGATTTTTGTTTTCTTGGACTTGAAAAGGTTTATTTTGGAGCTGCTGATTTGGAGGCTTGGAGCTATTGTTTTGGAACCTTGAAGCTACTATTTTGAAGTTCTTGTTTTGGACTTGAATGGGCTATTGTTTTTTGGGCGTTAATAAATTTTTGTTATTTTTATAAACTTTTAATGCTTATGTATTGATAATTGGATGGTTTATTTGGTATGAAATTATGTAAAGATAAATTTTTTTGTGTGAAATTATGTAAAAAAAAATTTGATATAAAACCGAGCAAAATCGAGCCGAACCGACCAACTCGGTTTGAAAACGAACCGAGTTCGAGCAGCACTTTCATGCTCGAATATGTGAATTCGAACCGAACCGATTGGCTTGGTTTATAAACCGAACCGAGTTCGAGCAGACCTATATTCGGTTTGGTTCGGCTCGTGAACAGCCCTAGTCAAGATATATATTTTTAAAAAAAATTGACGTAACGGTTATAAATAATTCCCAGATATGAAAAAAATGTTTCAAATATCAGCTCAATTAAAAAAAATTGAATACTTCATAACTATTATAATATACAATTAATTTGATTAATAATATATGTATTTTACATATCCATAAAAAAATAAAATGGGTATTAGCAATTAATAGGAGAGATAGGCAGGAAAAAATTGTGAGAATGAACCAAAGATTGACATGTGTCATCCTAAAACCTTGTTTTATAATATAGTATAGATATAGATATAGATTTAGATTTAAACTGATTACAACTGAGAAACCAAAGAAAATTCAGAATCACTAATCAGAAGTGGATGGAAGAAGACAACACATTTTCTTAATACTCTTGATACCATAAGCTCTCGTTCTCATCTTCTTTATATCTTTCGGTGTTCATTAATTCACAAATCCTTTCAGTCTAACGGGCCTGAGCTAACTTAGCATAGGCCCATTGGGTTCATAACACATATTCAAGGGTTAGAACTGAAACTGGTTCCTACCTGGCGTACTGTGGAACCGGCTCCTACCCGAAATTACCTGGTGTTTCCTTGCTTGTTCTTGTTCCTTGGCTTTTCACCTGAACAGGCTAAAACTCGCTCAAATTGGAAAAAAAACCCGATAAAGAATTGGTCAGCATCTAACCCAGATCTGGTTCCACTGTGTACTCAGTCGCTCTATACCTGGTTTGGAACCGCTTATATAACTAAACCGATTTTCACCTCTAGATATGATTGTGTAACCAAAAATAGTTGATACTAAAGTTGCAGAAAGGAAAAAAAAATGTTTTTGGACCTAAGATGAAACCCATGTAACCACAATTTAATATGTTAGCTTCTATTTTGCGACCTGAATTGGGGATGTTTATATTTTTTATTAGTGAAAATTTATTTAATATTAAAGTCATATTAATTAGTCCAACCCGATTACAAATTAAAACCGACCCAGAAAACCTGAAAACCAAAACCCTAATACCAAATACACGTAACTTAATTGTTTCAGTAATCGAGTTCATTTTCAAAGTATAGAAAACCAAACAACGAGGACCCGAAACACAATTAATAAACCCAAATGCCAACTCTAAGTTAATCAATATAAAAGTTGCCTCGATCTGCCAAGAAGGTGTATTTCTGCTTCTGTAACCTTTTGATATCAAACGTTTGATGTAACCTTATATAAATATTATTATAAATTGGCTAACGTCTAAAACCGAGACAGAGATTAAAGGATATTAGAGACATGAAATATTAATTACAGACTGCAAAAATAATATTATACTTCCATCAAATTACCATACAATGGCTAATTAACCCAACTAAAATACAAATGGTTACAAATGAATCTACTCTATGCATCTACTGATTGCAACAAGTTGCTTGTATCTTGGTGTGTTCCCGATTTTTCATTTTCAAGATGTTGGAGAAAATCCATGACCATAGGATCGGTCCACGGGCACCCACGGGGAGCATTCTCACCCGCGACCCACCCTAAATGACCTCCTTTTGGTGTAACTATCAACAAACAATTCGGATTTTCCTAAACAAAAGTTACAAAAAAATTGTTAGAGAAGGATGCAACATTTTTGTCACGTTATTGTGCTACATCTGAACGGATAAGTGTTGAACAAGTAAGAGGTCTGAATCATTAATTGTTGAATCAGTAAGAGGTCTGAACCATTAAGAGGCAATATAATGCTTAACCGTTCAAAGGAAAATGTTTGACCAATTCAGATAAGAGGTCTTAATCATTCAGACTCAGTATAATGTTTGACCATTCAGAGGCAAATGTCTGAATCATTCAGAAATCTGCTCGTGAAACAAACAGTCTGAACCATTAAGTGTTGAACTATTAAGAGGTCTAAACTATGAAGAGTCTGTTAAGAGGTAAACAAACAGCCCCTAACATACCTTGATATCCTCACGAGGTATTGCTCTATTAGGTGCAATTGGATCATTTTTCGCCTGTAAATGAAACAAATTACATTTTGAGAAATCATTTTACCGTAAACCACACTTAATAGTAATCAAGTTTCTACTAAAGTCATTCAAAGTTTTCTGTTGCTGTAAAGTTGCTCAACTTTCGGTAGGCGTTCCAATTTTATGTGATATAATTATAAATATTCAAAACAAAAAAAAAATTAAATTAAGTTGGTAAATGAGACATTTACGAATCTCAAATATTAATAAGTGATTTTCTGTTCCCATTTAACTTGAAGTAGTATGTAATTTTGAAGAAAAACAAAATCGAGTAACTTATAACCGAGTTTCATAATTTTCAAACTTAAATTAAACTCGAAAAAAATAATCAACGAACAATAACCAAGATGCATATCTATTTCATTTATATTACTTAATTTTATTTTATTTTTAACTTATATAAAATAAGTAGGATTTAGATACCTAGTGAAAGTTTAGTGACTTTAAATTAATAGAAAAAGTTTAAGTTATCTAACTGAAACACATAAGAAACTTGGTTACTACTGTGTAAACATACAGAGCAAAAGAAATATTGCCTGTATGCAAAGCAAAGGCGTGCGAACATATTTTATGTAATTTGCACTGCATGAATTTTGCAAGTACTCATCGACCGACTTGAAACCGAATGAAACACGAGTTAATCCTTCATCATAATCCCTGATAGTTTGTGCGTTAGCAGCTAACGCGATATTGTACTCGCCTCCAATGTCTTCAAACAACATAAGATGCCTACAAAAATGTAAATATGAAAATCTCAAAATCTCAAAATCTCAAAAATGTCAAACTAATAAGTATTCAAGAAACAATCAATTAACATAGAGAAGATGATCATTAGTACTTCTTTAAAATGCCACTTAAAGCTTTTGCAAGAGATCTGTTATAAATTCTGTTAAACCCCTTGCATAAATCCTCATCCGATTTAACCAAATCAAAAGGATTACACATGGAAACCGCACCCGAAAATCGTTGTGCACCTGCCTCCTACAAGAACACAAAATCATACATTTTTTTGAACAATTTTCTTAACAGAAAACACAAAAAGTAGCAAACTTTATCACCTTTCCTAAATATTGAACAAGAATGTTAGCTCCCATTGACCACCCGACACCATAAAGATTTGCTTTTGGATATCTGGTACCAACATGATTGACAACTGCATCAAGATCTCCAAGAAACGAAGCTGAATACATCTGCATTAACATAAATCAGAAAACAAACTAATGCACAATCTGTGAGTAATGATTGTAATCAATAATCGGTAATCGGTAATCAGTTAATCGATTGTTTGAAGATCACAATTTGCAGAAATTGAAACCTGAGGTGTGGTAACAGGGCTGTCGGCACAACCACGGCTGTTGAACACCACCACGCGCCACCCATTGTTTCTTGCTCGAACCAACAAATGTCTGACATATGAATCATCACTTCCACCGGTCAAACCAGGCTGCAAATTTCATTCACAGAAGACGCAAATCATGAATTAGTATGTAATTGAGGACGACATCAATGGCGGAAGTGCAATTCAGCAATTGTGCAACTCGAATTTGAAGATTTAAAGAGGAGAAATTGATCAGAAATGTATACTGACAAGTAATAGTAAGACCGGAGTATTTCCCGGCAAGTTTCCGGCGTCGCCGGAGACCCAATCGAGGGTGACGGTTCCGTCGTCAGGGGTTCTGAGGCACTCGCGCTTCAATTTCACATCAGGTATGGTTCGAAAGAAAGCGGCGAATATGGTCTCGATGTGGCGGTTCGAACCGAAGACCGGAAAGTGGGTGTACGGTCGGTCTAAATGGGTCTTGATTACTGGACCGAACGAGGAACTGGCTCCACCTAAAACTTCGAGTGACGGGTGGTGGTCTTTGAATTGACTGGTTGTGGTTAGGTCGCCGGTGATGGGTGCGGCCATGGTTCGAGCTACTTTTACGCGCGGTTTGCTGATTAGAGTCGGTGGACTCGTGAGATGCGAGATTGCCATTATCTACGGATTCCGGGAAATATGGAGTTGATTAAATCTTGGAATTGTGATTGAGTTGTTAGTGGTCCTGAAAAGATGTCACATGCGTGTGACATGTAATGTTTTAAACGAGGGTGTTTGTGAAATGAGTTCTTAATTTCTTTTTTTTTTTTTTTTTAACATTATTGACATGCAATGTTTTAAACGAGGGTGTTTGTATAATGAGTTTTCTCAATTCCTTAGTTTTTTAACATTGATTTTTTATTCCTCAGTATCACGTAATCAATTGAAGGTTTAACTAGTTATTTATTGGGTTGTTTGACTTTAAGAAAGCATCTATTATCTTTGTTATTACTTAGACCATGTCTAGTGGTTTTGGTGTGGAGTATGACGCGTCAGTGCCACGTAGGAGAGAGAAGAGATGGTGGAAAATGAGTGTAAGACTATCTCCAATGCAAAGGGCTGCATTTACTACATGCAGCCCAGTCATCACTGCCACATCAGCTTTTTACCTATCATTCTCACATGCACTCTCTCTCCTCTTTTTAACTCCAACCCATCATTCTCACATGCACCCTATTTGGGCCCACCAATGACCCTACCAAAGGCCCCACCAAAGGCTGCATGCGGCCGCACTTTCCAAAGTGCGCCGACATACGTGCGCCCCTCTTTTTCTTCCACTCCAACGGGTACTTCGGAAGGGCGGCCGCCACGTAGGCGACGTGCACCTCCCCTAAATGCGCATTGGAGATAGTCTAATGGGTGAGCGGAGAATAGAGAGATGGGTAAAAAATAGGAGGATGAGGTGGTATTTTATTATTGGTTGAAATATTAAAAAAATAAAAAAAGTCAGATGGGCCCACCAAAATCAGCCCCCACGCCCGTAGAGTTTCCCACGCCGTGGGGCTCCATGCCCATTCCACGCCACCATGTAATGGTGTTTCCCGACGTCAGTGGGCGTCGCCGGCCACACTCCACGTCCACAACGCATTGCCTTATAAGAGTATTCTAAGCTGTTTAAAAAAACGAGGAAAATAAATATATTTATTGGGTGTGTTTTGATTTTGTTCAATACTTTAAGAAAGCATTTCAGAAACATGAATAAAAATAGAGGCGGCCTTCCTTGTTATTGTACTAAGCTTGTTTTTTTTGTTTTTGTTTTTTTAGAATACAAAGATCAGTCAACTATTCAATCAAATGATATGCTTTATTTATCAACGGGTAGAGATAAATACTTACATTTGCGTTAATATTTTGATCAATTTTCCGCCTTAGAGTGAAGCACCCACGCGAGTAGTAGTGAATGAAGCGGAAGCGAGAATCCGGCTTGAGTAAGGCAAACATTGGTGAGAATCCAATTCCCCGAAAACCTAAGGGCTTGTTATTTCTGTTAGGGATGTGCTCGGTTTGATTAGCTTCGGTTTTTGCCCAAAACCGCGATCAAAATATTGGTTTTCAGTTTTTCTCAACCAGTTGGTTTTTCGGTTTTTTTGTCTATTTCGGTTCGGATTTCGAATTGTTTTGATTTTTTATTCTATTTTAATTATTTAAGTAAACAAAAGATTAAAAATATAAACAAGACTGGTAATAGGTAATGCATGAATAATTTTGTGGCATACTTTATGGTTGAATGTGTGTGAAGACACTAATATATTTACAAAATATATAAGAACTATTGAATCAAGATATATAACTCATTAAGTGACTAGTTTATTTATTAAGAACTATAAAACAAATACTTAAAAAAATCTATAAACAAAAACACATTAAATTTATACACACTAGTATATTTAAAAAAAATGATCATATAATTCGGTTCGGTTTTTTTCGCTTACAAAAAAAAAACACAAACCAAACCAAATGTTTCAGTTTGATTTTGCTTCGGTTTTTGTTTGGTTCGATTATTTTGGTACCGGCTCAATTAATTTGAGTTTTTGCTCACCCCTAATTCTATTTTTGAAGGATGGTGTTATTTGTGGGTGTTGTCATATTTTTCTTAAATACTAATATAGATCTGATAATCAACTGAATTAGGATTTTTTGTAGCAATAAAAATCCATTTTAAAGCTTCCCATCTTCACAAATGCAAATCTTTTGTACATACATAAGTAACCAATTAACAGTCCTTTTTTTATACACTCAACATTTTGATTATAAGTTCTTACTATGACAACACTACCAACTTTAGAATACACAACTAAGAAACTACTTTAAAAGGTCCAATAACAACCAGTGCAAATCACATATATGAGGATAACTTGTATTATGAATTAATGACACAAGCTAGCAAACTTTCTTATGTGACATAATGAGAGCATACCTTTCTAAAACAATTCACTTATTTTTTCATGTTTCTGTTTAACACTTTAATACAAGTATGTTAACCAAAGAAACATGAAACTACTCGATAAATATTGCGTCATCGGATCATCATCGATGTCACAACTTAGTAAAGACTAAAATCATTAATTCACAGTTGTTTCTAATTTGTGGGTATTTTTTTCAGATTTAAAACCAGAATTTGATTTTGTTTTTTCTAAATATTCAAGAAAATCCATCACCACAGGATCCGTCCAAGGACATCCAAATGGAGATTCATCACCTGCAATCCACCCTAAGTGTCCACCTTCAGGTGTAACTATTAACATACAATTTTTATTCACCTGAACCAACATCAAAAACCAAAAATATTAAAAAATAATAATAAATTTCATTTTTCTTATATACTAGGTTAAATCCCGTGTATTACATACATGGTTTAATAAATAGTGAATGCTGAAATGAGAAATAAAAAAAATTAATAACAAAAATATAAATGTTACATGAGAAAGATACAAAATATGAAGATGTGAAATAATAAAAGTGAGAAAAGAAAAATCTCAGACTTATAAAATTGTGAGAGTAGCGCTAAAAGTTCCTTATTCATTTGACATTAATGGTGTATAAAATCATTTTCAGCATGTACAATTCAAATATGATTTAAAAATTTTAATCTATGATAAACAAAATTTTAATTCAAAATCTATAGATAAAAACTAAAACAAGTTATTAGTTTGATTGCCTAAATTAACAAAATTATTAATTTAGTTGCCCAAAATACGGTAAATTGATTAGGCGGGAAAACTCTGGTAAGAAGTCACCAGAAGATGACAAGTCTCCATAAACCTTTATTTATTAATATAGATAAATTTATAAATCGAGTGTGAAACATACGTTGATAGCTTCACGGGGAATCCCTCGAGCAGGAGCAATAGGATCATTTGCAGCCTGTAAATTTATAAAGTTTTAATTTATTAAATCACTTAGTTGAGTTTTGTTTAATATTATTATTATTATTATTATTATTATTATTATTTAAGTTAGTGTACCTGGATGCAAAGTAAAGGCTTGCATACATGTGGTATAGAGTCTGAGCTACTTGATTTAGAGTAGTAATCATCAGCTGATTTAAAACCAAAAGAGACTGCAAAATATGCAAATTTTTGTAAGAAGCGCGATTGCATAATCGTCTTGTATAAAAGTAGAAAATATTATACCGCGTGTCAAAGCTTCATCAAATTCCCTAACGGATTTGCAATTGGCAGCTGATGGAATATTATACTCACCGCCCATTTCTTCAAATAAAAGAGCATGCCTGCAAATAAAAATATTATTTTTTATTTTTTTAACTTACCAGATATGAAACACAGACAAAAATAATTAGATTTTGGGCTGTCGAGTCTAGCCCGTTTATTAAACGGGTCGTGTTTGGGTTGACATGTTTGCCTTACTTACAGGTTAACCCAACAATCCGTTTATGGCCCGTTTAACCCATTTATCACAAACTTCCAACTCGTTTACAACTCGCGAAAACATCAACCCCCGTTCGACTCGTTTAGATAAATGAGTTAAACGGGTCAGGTCATATTCAGGTTACAGTTATGGGTTGTGTTCAGGTTCAACGATTCAACCCACCAACCCAACATGATTTATAACATATAGAAAAAATTCAAGAATGAATACAAATATCATGTAAACAAAATATTAACTACAAAAACATACTTTTTGAAGATTCTACGCAGCGAAGATGAAAGCGATTTGTCATAAACTATGTTAAATCCTTTACGAAAGTCCTCGTCAGCAATGACCAAATTGAAAGGATTACACAATGAGACAGCACCAGAAAGGCGGCAACTGGTCGATTCCTGAAATAACAATTGGAATCGAATCATTAACTGATGATACTAATCTTTTATCGCTGTCATTGCGTAATAAAATATTATTAAGAAGATGATATGTTATTACCTGAGCTAAATAATTAACAAGAATGTTGGCTCCAAGAGACCAACCAGCAGCATATAAATTTGCATCAGGGTAACGACCCAAAACATGTTCTACTACTTCACTAATATCTCCCAAAAACGATGCTGAATAAAACTGTGACAAATTTTTTATATATAAATTAATCAAATGCACACACCAATCAAGTTCTTTATATCTTGAAATAGCATTTAGTAAATTGGAAGCTTTTCATAAAACTTCAATTAAATGTTGTGATGTAGTTCTTGGTTTTTTGATTATCCAATTAAATTGTACCATTGCAATACTTTCAATACGAGATAATTTGATTCAAAAGGATGTGTTCTTTGAAATTTTGATATTTGAATAATAATGATTAATTAGGAAATTAGTAAGGGAATTTTGCTAAAATGAACATCTTTGACCAATTATTTACCAAAATGAACATGAAAACTGTAGGCTAAAAACCCAAAAACCGTTGGCTAAATTTCGGTCAACATTCATTCATGTTTTGACACATACTTGGCCAGTGCTTTTTCATTCAAAATTCATGTCCTCCAATGAATCTCTAACACGTGTTCTTATAAAAGATGTTCCTTGATCAGGAACATGTTGTCCGCTTGACCAATCAAATGCTGTCACGTGACAACAAAGGTCCTGACCAGAATTCAAAAGCCCAAACTATTAGCCTATACAAATTAACCGACGCTTTTTTTTTGTTAATCTAAAAAAACGCCGGCTAACTTTTTAAAAAAGCAGTGGCTAAAAAAATTACAAAAAACTCCGGCTAAAAAAGCGCCAGCTAATTTTCATCTTGGTTACTTCATTTTAGCCTGCGCTTTTTGGGTTTTTATCATACGGTTTTTATGTTATCATCATCATCATCATCGTACTCAGTATATAATTGATCAAAGATGTTATTTTAGCAAAATCCCCGATTAGTAGAAATACCTGTGGTGTTGTAACAGGACTATGACCACAACCACGGCTGTTGAAAACCACCACGCGCCACCCTTTCTTTCTTGCTCGAACCACCATATGCCGGATGTATGAATCCCCACTTCCTCCGGTCAACCCCGGCTGCAACCACCAATCCACCATCACACAAATTACGATACAATCGACTTATCAGATACTAACAATTTAGAATAATTCAATTTCAATACCAGTAAAATGAGGGTGGGAGAATTGGGGGACAAATCGCGATCATCTCCGGCGACCCAATCAAGGGAGACGGTGCCGTCGTCTTTAGTCCGGAGACACTCACGTCGGAATCTGACATCTGGAGTTGATCGGAAGAAAAACGCGAAGATGGTTTCCAAATGGGTGTTGGACCCAACCACCGGATAAGATTCGTAGGGTCGGTTCAGAGTGGTGAAAGCTGGAAGAAATGAATCGAGAGCTCCGCCGCTGACGTCGAGTGACGGGTGGGGTTGACGGTTGAGTGGGGTGTCGGACATGGCGGCGGAGGCGATGGCGGCGGAGGCGGTGGCGACGGTGGTGTAGCGGGTTATGGTGGTGTTGGCCGGAATCGGAGTGGAGAAGAGGTGTTTGGTTGTTAAGGCGGCAATGGAGAGTTTGGTGGCCATGGATATATAACAGAGACCGTCGGGTCGGGTTTAAGGTACCTGACAGTCTGGTCTGGAGAATCAGTTCAGGACGGTAACGTTGAGAGAATCCATTCCGGTTAAGTGAGTTCGTGGGGTTTTGTTTGTACACGGACATTAAACAGTTCTGGACATTGACGACCAACCTTATCACCACGTCACTGGCTTCCATGGAGTTTTTCTTTTTTTCTTTTCTTTATTTATCACACCAAACACATTTATTTAATCATGTTATTAATCTAGATCTAGTAAATTGTTAAATTCTTCAATCTGATTTACTGATTTTTACTAGTTTCATAAAAAAAAAAATTTGTCAAATTCGTCTATATGGTTTGCTGACTTTTACCAATTTCATGAAAGTAAAAAAAAATATTGTATCTGACCCTTAAGGTTTATCAAAAAGTTCATTTTCATCAAAAAGATTAGCTCATCCAGTTTTAATTTTAAAATAAAGGTTAATTATGACTTTTTCCAATTTCTTTTTAAGTTAGTTGGGTGAAAGCTATGCTATTTTGGGTATTTTATTTTCAAGTCATTTATAAACATGGTTTTCTGTTTTAGAAAAATGTTGATTGATGTTATGATATTTTAAAAACGGTTATAGTTATGTAATTTGGCACATTGGTTGTAACTTGCACTTGGTTATGGAGCACGTTCTAAAGCCTTTTGTTTCTTTTGAATTAACTCTTTTTCAATTACATGATTAGTTAATGTGTCCCCATCTTTTGGTTTTTTTTGTGCAATTGATCATACTTTAGCAGAATTAGGGAGTAAAAAATGAATTAAAAAGAAATTGAAAAAAATTATAATTACCTCTCATTTTAATATTAAAATTGGATGGGTTAATGTGCTTGGATAAAATTGACAACTTTTTATAAACCTCAAGGGTCTAGGAACAAAAAAAAAAAACAAACTTTTTTGGATGAAATTGACAAAAGTCAGCAAACCATAATGACAAATTTGACAAAAGAAAACTTTTTGGATGAAATTAGCAAAAGCCAGTAAACCACAAGGACTAATTTGACAATTTACTAAGGTGTACCGGATTTGTCATTTATCAACACTTATTAGGGTATTTTTGTAATTAGTTGGTATTTGCGTGGTATCTTAATTTCTTTATTTTCTTGTCATGTCTCTTTACTTACATATCCATTTTTTGTATTCGTTAAAGAAAAGTAAGAGAGAGAAAAGATGACAACAATGGGTTTGTGAATATGGTTGTGAGGGGCAGAAGTTGCATCGTAGAGAAGACTTTGGTGTTCCACGATGGTAATTGCTACATGTTTGTGGACGTTGATCCACAGAGGCGGTACCACTATGGGTGATGGGATAGACAGCGTTTGATCGAGAAAAAGTTCATCGATGCTCCAACAAGTTCCGATGTAGATGAATTCATAGTCTCAAGTAAATGTTGATTTGTCATTTTTCGGTGTTATTTTTCTAAGTCGTGCTAGTTTCTTGCTGTCTCCGGTTATAGTTCTATTTAGTGAATTAATAAAATTACTCCCAGTTAAAAAAAAACCTAACTTTTTAGTTTATTGACATGTTAATGACGTCTTTATATGTTATTGACATGATATTGATCCAATATGTGTTTCAACATGAATAACTTACGTTAAAAGTATGGTGTAAGATATATGATTAACTATATCAGATGAAATATTTTATTTATTTCGAAATTATTAATATAATGTAAATATTTGCTGATATTATACGTCGAAACTATTTGAACAAACCTAAAGTTGTCTTTACCTTGGATTTTTTAAAGATGGTTTGTTTATTAATTTCCAAATGTAACATGAATGAAATGAAGTGAGATAATCGCAAGCACCATTTTCTTTTTAGTTAAAACGTGTAAATGAAAAGTTATTTTAGTTTCTACAGAGCATTCACATTAGGTTTGTTAATTGTTATAATTTGTGTGAGTGTAATTTGTATAATTTAGGATGTGGTTGTGAGTGGAGGAGAGAGAAATATTTAGGGTATTTTTTGTTGACTTCTTAAATTTAGGAAAAAATTATGAAA
>WOUH02000015.1:615215-634968 GCA_009936405.2 Stevia rebaudiana
GACGGCGAATCTGTTTAAGGGAATTGTGTCAAACACAAGCCCGGTTTTATCTACACATTTTGTTTACTACAAATTGCTGGTAATCTTCAAAACATACTAATGGTATGTAGTTCCCAACAGCTTTTAGAGTGGTACTTCAAATTCCAACAATTGTATGTTAGACTCATGATTTAAACAGAAATATGAATAACAAAAAGAAAAAGAAAATACTAACATCTTGGAAGAATTGCACTGTTGCTGAAAAAAACTTAATCGATTCATGCTTCATCGATCGAAATCCAATTAATTAAGGATTCAATGGATTTGGTTCACTTAACATCACTATAACTAGTTAAATATGAAATATTTAATTTTTTTTTAATTCCAAAAAAAAATTAAAGTAACTTGTTCTTTTAATTATAAACCATTAATTAATATTAAGAAAATAATAACAACACTAATATAAATATTAATATCTTTAAAAAAATACAGAAAACGTCCTTGGTTTTTAAAAAGTTACATGTTTCATCCTTTATGATTTAGGGCATTTTTGTCACTTTTTAAAATTTAACAAAAAAAAGTAACGCCTGTTAGCTTAAAGGACGTAAACTGTAACAACTTGTTAACATAAAGGATGAAATTGGGACTTTTTAAACATAAAGGATGAAACCTTCAGTTCTATATATATCTAAAGGATGTTTTGTGTAATTTTGTTGGTTTCAACATGTGAAAAACCGGTTTCTGTAAAACCGAATCGGTTTTTTTTGCCTCAAACCCAAGCCGGTTTTTCCTGGAACCGAACCGGTTTTTCCTGGAACCGAACCGGTTTTAGGAACCTAAGAACCCAAACCGATGGAACTGAATGGGTTGGAACCGACCCGGTTAAATGGTATAATAATTTTATTTTTTATTACTATACAGGTTAACCACCAATTAACCGGTAAAAAAACTGGTCTCAAAAACCGCTTTCTAACCAAAACCAGTTTAGCTTCAATCGGTTCGTCCCATAAAAATCCAAACTGGTTACGAACCGCCGGTTAATCCAAACCACCAAAACTGAACATACAAACCGGTTCAGACCAGTTCCAAACCAGCTTCAAAATCGGTTTTTTTTTTTTTTTTTTTTGCACATAACGCATGGTTCTAAATGTTAACAACTTTTGTTGTTTCATAAAACTCACTTTCCGGATTACAATAACGTGGCAGGTAAGCAGGCAACAAGCTGCGCCGCAACCCCCTTTTGAATTGCAAAACCGATCCTAGAAAAAAAAACAAAGCGTTGGGTCTTAGGGGCCGACACATTACTATGCACGGCCCATTGAACCCTATCAAGAAATTCAACAGCCTTTAGGGCTAGGAAACCAAATGTATCAAAGACAAAAGGGATAAATACGTATTGATTCTTCGAGCAAGCTTTCTCGTGTTTAGCAACTTTTCCTGATTCCGCCTTAAGTGCAGCTTGACCCACAATGAACCATTTACCTTGAGCCCAACAAGAGGGGACACTCCTGTAAGGTCCACACAAGCGTGTTTTCCTCCTCCCCACCCAAACACAAGAACAACAGCTGGCCGTAGGGTAGACCTCTCTTCAAGCGGATCTGTAAGAATGTTCACAGGGGCCTCGTTTTTTAGGAGAAATCCCCGTCTATTTAAGAACATCACATAGGACATCTCTAACCAGATCATGTCTGTATTAAAACCCATGCAACTCCTTGCAATGGACTACATACTCACCAAATGAATCCAAACAAGCCTTGTGACACACTGCGCAAGGCACATCAATAGGAAACAAATGTATCATTAGCTAGTACTTAAGGATTGTTCGATACTCCAAAGCTGACATATGTTGGCCCAACCCTTAAATGGGGATGACCTTTAAAAAATCTTGGGCATAAGGAGCTCGAAGACATTCAAACATTGCTTTTTGGCGAAGAGATAGATTAAATTTGACTCCCAAACTATTTACGATTCCACTAAATAGAGCACCCGCCAAGACATGTTGGGCTTTAGGAGGGGCGGTGTCCTTATTAGAGAAACCGCTAAGATCGCAATCAGGAAGGGTTATATACAAGCGATCCATTGCACACCCATAATCAGAGTCCAACCCATCAATACCCCGGGAATGTGGTCATGCAAACTCCAAGATTGTGCCCTCGAGGCCACAAAAGCATACGTAGATACATCCTCAGCCGAACATAATCCCAACCCCCCAAAACGGGTCAGAAGTGATTGCTAGTCTCCATTGAAAATATCCAAAAAACACCCAGCAAACCACGATATCCTCAATCGCCAACACATCACACATTAATTCTTCATTTCTACATGAAGAATTAAACCGTAAAACGTATAAAATAAACATACTATTAGAAATGGTGAATTGAATGCATAAGGGTTCAACCAAAAACAAAACAAAAACGTAATAATTTCAAAAATATAAAGCTCATCATGCTACAAAGAGATCTTAGATTTATGGACTAAACAATAAAACATATAAAATAAAGTTATAATTGGAAAAATTATAATACAAGGTTCACCTTACCTCTATTTACACTTTTCCAACAACACAAAAATCCTCATTTGCACTCAAATAATCCAATCCTTTAATACTCATTTCAGAATTCATTATTTCAACCTCTTGTAACTTTCCTTCATCTTTTAGACCATTAAGGAGATCACGAGCAACACTTACACTTGGCAAAAACCCATTTTCAAACATTTCCCGATACCAAATATACCCTTCACTAAACATCTTAATATCACATAAACCCTTAATCATCGTGTCATAAGTATCAGCTTTTGGAACTAATCCGGTAGCCTTCATTTGGTCAACAATATCCGTTGACTCATGAATCCTTTTCTCCTTTAAATACCCTAAAATCAAACCATTGTAAGCCATCCTATCAGGTTGAACTCCATTATTAATCATCTCATGGTATAATTCAAACATTTTTTCAACAAAACCATACTCTGCGTAACAACGAATTAATTCGTTATATAACACGCGGTCAAGATTTATGTTCATTAATGACATTTCGTTAATGAGTTTCTCCACAAGTTTTAAACCTTCTTTTTTGCATCCAACGATTAACGGATGATACGTGTTGATGGTAGGTTTTATTCCAGATGTTTTCATCTTCTCGTATAACTCCAAACATTTGTAAACATTTCCCTTCATAGAATAACCAGAAATTAAACAATTATATGTTATCGCATCGCGTTTAAGATCGTTAATTTCAATTCTTGAAGCCAGTTCTTCAGCTTCCTCAACTTTACCCTTTTTGCACAACCCGTTTATGAGTGTATTGTATGTAAACAATGTTGGAACAACGTTTTTGCTTGACATTTCATCGAACACCTTGAATGCATCTTGTATCTTTCCTTGATTACAATACCCGTTAATTAACATATTATATATTTTTGTATTTGGTAAAACACCTCGACTAATCATATCTTTAAAAACCAATTGAGCTTCAAGAATCCTTCCGTCTTTGCATAAATGGTTCATAACTGAACCATAACTTACAACATTTGGGATGAAACCATTATTCTCCATTTCTTCAAGAAGTTGAAAACACTTATCGAATTGTAAATTTCTACCAAATCCATCAAGCAGTATGTTGTACGTTACCAAATCTGGCGAAACACCAATTTCTGGCATCATTTGTACCCATTTTTCAGCTTCAACAAGATTACCAGATTGACAATGCTGGTTAATAACTGAATTAACAGTTACACAACTTGGTTTTAAACCATAAGATTTCATTCTTTCAAATGTCAAAAGGGCTTTTTCTATATTACCTTCTCTGCAATGACCATCAACAACTGTATTGAATATTACCTCAGTTGGAACAAATCCAGTTTCCAGTAAATTTACCAAAATGTCCTCAGCTTTACTTGTTTTTCCCCCTTTGCATAATCCATTCAACAAAATGCCACATGTGTATGCGTTAATACGAATGCCATCTTTATCAACTTGTTCATACAAAGACACTAACGCGTTCAAATCACCGGATCTTGAAAACCCATCAAACATAAAACTGTAAGTGAATCCATCTGGAACAAATCCATGAGTTAACATATCATCCCACACTTTCGTTGCATCATCCATCTTCTTCATTCTACAAAGCCCGTTAAGTAACGTGTTAAACGTAACAAGATTCGCGTCCACGTTTTTAGCTTTCATCTTCTCACGAATCCTAAATGCTTCATCTACATCACCCACTTTACAATACCCATCAATCATTGTGTTAAAACTAACCTTATCAGCTATTACACCTCTATCAAGCATTTCATCGAACAGCTTGCGTGCATCAACCAATCTCTTCTCTTTACACAACCCACTGATCAAAACATTATACACAAACTTAGTAACACCCAATTTATTGTTATTCCTCATGTAATCCATCAATTCCATACCTCGTCTCAAATCCCCAATCTTAACAGCCGATTGCACAGCCTTCCCAAATGTAAATTTATCAACCCGAATACCTGAATCAGCAGCATGATCAAACAAATCCAATACTCTACGATACTGTCCACAAGAAACCAAACATTCCAGGAGTAAATTAAACGACGCAAGAGAAGGAACAACACCATCTTTTCTGATTAACATGTATAGATCAACGGCTTCATTGGGGGAGTTAGCTTCGGCGGAAACAGTTAGAATCAAGCTTGAAAAAAGTTCTGATTTTTTTGCATACTGAGAGTAGATATCAGAAGGGGTAGTAAAGATTAACTTGGAAGCTATCATGGATTTGATTAGATTCTTTGCTGTTTGGGTTTCGCCTTTTTGCAATAGTACGTGAAGCTTTGCGAGTTGTTCGTGTGGATCAGTGGATTTCGCAACGCCATTGTTGTTGCTGGAACAGAAGAATTTAGGGTTAGAGAGAGAAGACAGTTTGATTGAGTGATTGGAAAGGATAGCGAGACTTCTCTTCACCATTGTTGTTCTCCAAGGTAGAGCCAGAGGTGCTGGGCGCAATCAGTGTTCTTGTTAGCGAATAAAATATTTTTTTTTAACATTTTAATAAAATTAAGCCCAAAACCAACAAAGAGCTGGCCCAAATTACAATCCAAAATTTTGATTAAAAAAACTGCAATGCGAAGATAATTGACTACAACCTATTCTGAGATACTTTGAAGAGGAGACTCAACTATTCTAACTCAAGCTCAAACTCAAGCTTCACTCCTTTGCTCTGTTATTGACTCATGAAAATGATTGTGATTTAACTTCTTCAATTTGAGAGTCCGATGATAGTCTAATGATTTAAAAAGCCCAATTATTTCCGGCATTCCATATGCACCATAGTATTACGTAGACAATTGAGATCCTAAGTTTCTTCATCCTCTTTTGACTTGTGACGTTTGCGACCTCCGTGATTAGGGACTGGATCATTCTCATTTCTAAAAACACTTTGATTTTTCTTATTACCTTTCCTTGACTTTGTACTCCTGGGCGTAATTATGTGTATTCTTGTTAGCGAATAGCCTAAAACAAACCTAATCGTAAGTTACTTTGTTTCACCCTTAGGACCCTAAAGCGCAACCTCATAAAACACGATTTCATATAAACACAGTGCGATAAAAAAACGTTAATAATATATTAATACCAAGGCATTAAAATAAAAACACTTTGCTACAGATTTTAGTCTTGCGACGATGGTCAACCGGCAAACAAGCAGATGAGATTAGATTGTTTGCTGCATTAGAGTTGGTTCTACTGGATTCAAGCTACATTCGAAAGATGGACTCAATGCAAATTAATGAAATCAAGAACAAATTTGCCAAAGATGATTTATGTCACTTCATCTATTTCATAAAAGTTCTTTTAACAGCTTATGAAATGGATGCAATAAAAAGAGCTATGGCAGATAATCCATCTCTGAAAATGACTCTCAAAGGGATTCATATGTTATTGATTGATGGTGAAGAAAACCTACTTGTCCAGACAAGCAAAAGGGGAGAGATAATCTTCAAAACTCAAGGACAAATATTGGCACTAAACAAAGACTCGATAATGGCTCTAAGTGAAGTTGAAATCACAGGAGACGAATCAAACAAAGGAGCTATTCTATTCTTCAAAGACGCCATCAATTATTGCAAGATAATGCATAGGGAATAGAAGGATATCAAAAAGAAAAATAGTATTGAAAGCATCATTCTTCGGGGGAGATTGTTAGTTCTCTAAAAGAATGATACTTGCCAATACTATATCATTTTTGTTTTTTTAAATACATTTTGATCATGATGAAAATTCTGCTTGATATATATATATGATGCATGAATTTGTTTTCTCATATTAGACTTAATAATGATATCTTGTACAAGTTAAATTCACAGGTATAAAGAATCTCTAATCATCATACACAAAAGATCCTTGAGGATTGAATGAAAGCTTTTACCAGTTAGAAGAATAGTAATGATCTACTCTCTCAGATATACTCGGACAGCTTTGAGGATTTGCTAAAGCTTAAAGCTTGTGGATAATCAACTGGGAAGTTTCTCGGACAAATTTGGTCATTTGAGTAAGTCAAAACTTACTCGAATGAACAAAGTGTTTAGATCTGTTTGAAGACAGTGTTCATTGCCCGAAAGAACAAACTTGTTCGAACAAAGATAAAATATGTTCGAACAACTGTTTGCTTCTCCAATGACTTAAGGTTATTCGGAAAAACAAACTTACTCGAATAGATTAAATCTGCTTGAACAAACTGTTTGCTTTTCGAACAAACCAAAGTTACTCGAATGGACAAAGTTTCTCGAACACTATTCCCTCTACGGATGATCAACTTAAAGAAATAAAGAATAAAGTTATTCGAATAATTATTGCATGTGCGAACCAATAAAAGCTACTTGAAGAAGACTTACTCAAATGCATATAGCTTATGCGAATGAGTAAAGGAGTTATTCGAGCACCCTGTTGCTTATGCGAATGGATCTTCTCTTGTTCGAACAAGCTACTTAGGTGACGTAACCATCAGGCGCACATTGTTACCTATTCGAATGAGCATGCTTGCTCTTCGAACACCTGAGTACACGTGTATGACTGATGGGCCGTTTAGCATTTTATTCTCATTCTCTGTGATGGGTCTGTCTGGCATTTCTTATCGGTCATTGTCTATAAATAACATGTTACGGTTTTTTGTTGGTTTGCTGAATACTGGTGCTAAAATCGAGTGATTGTGAGATTTGACTGAGAGCATCATTGTAATCAATAACCATGTAATCGTTTGCAATTTAATCTAAGAAGTATCTTTTACTCTTCACTGTTGTTTGTTGTCTTTGAGCTTTGTGTGATCCAGCCAATCTTTGTTTCCGTCATTGATAGGTTGTGAAGGTTCTTCACCTTGCATCAGTAGATCTGAGTTGAGCCTACCTCGATCCTGACAGTCACCCCTAATTAGACACTGCTCTACTCATTTTCTCTAAAAACGATTTGCTGAGAATACTTAATCATGCAATCTAAAGAATCAACTATGACAAATGACTAAAAACCAATTCGTTACCAGGTAAAAAAGTTAGTGATTTACAATGAAAAATCTAAATCTTAACTGCATTTGAACCGCCTTCGGGCATTTTCCCAAAATTTTCAAATTTACTAAAAAATTTCAAAGATTCTCAAAATTTAGCTTTTCAATCCAAACCTTCTACCTATCTCCTCATCCCCACACTTAGGATACATATAAACCCCCCAACCAACCAACTTCATACTTTGACTCAACAACCAAATAAACAAAACGCATCCCCATGAAAACATGGAGGGGTCTACATCTAGGGGTGTTTGAAATAATCCAAACTAAAAAAATCCGTTGTTCGAATTGTATGTGAAACCCGTAAAATATTCGAATCGATTCAGATAAGATAATACGATTTTAGATTCGAATCGGATTTTGAGTTGGTTGAAAAAAAATTTTAATCGGATATTCGAATTCAATCCGAATAAAACAAATAAACTCGGTTAATTCGGTTTATTTGGGTTGTTCGGATACAATTTTTTTGGTTTTTTGGTTTTTTGGTTTATTCGGATATATTTGAATTGGATTTGAATTAAAAATTTTCAAGTTCGGATAATCCGATTTGAATAAAACGAATAACTCACAATCCGACCAGATAAGCACCCCTATCTACATCACCAAAATTTAAAAAAAAAAGTAAATAAATAAATAAAATAAAAAAAACAAAGACAAATAGTCACAACACTCACACTTAGCACAAACACATTGTTTAACAATCATACTTACACGAATAAAAGATATGGAAAGAACACATGGACCTGATATTTGGTTAACTCAAATCAGCGAGTGTTTCTAATCATCGTCTGACGTCTTAAAATAAGGCTAATTTAGCTAGCGAAGGGGTATACGACAAAATATAAATGGATTTTGACCAAAATTTAAAGAGTGCTTTTTGAGTTTGTAACCTACACTCATTTTGGTATATATATACTTTTCATGTTCATTCTACCAATTTTCCACGGAAATAAACATATATCTAGAAAGTTGCAAACGTTGCAAACTTCGCGTTGTATGGCGTGAGCCCATACATGACCTCATGCTCATGGTACAATAGAGGTACATGAGAAGTTACAGTGAGTGCGTCGCCAGAGTATTAATTTCTCTCAACTTCCAATAAATAACAAGAAGTCGGTTTGTTATGTTCTCCGATCGTTTTATTTCAACTTCATCAATGGCTATTATTGTTTTAGTTCTTCTCACCCTTCCCGCGCTTTTGAAATTTCAAGCTACCACCATCACCGACATCATAGTTATTCCGGCGTCAGATCTTGATTATACAGCGGCCACCACCGACAGCATTTTTAATCCTGCGTCACCAAGCGGCTTTACGAAGGTAACAACTCGTTACAATCTGCTAAGATTTCGGAGACTGCTCCGGCGACATGAGGTTTCCAAAAGTTCTGTATTGCAGTTCCTTGCGTATCCGATGACTCGCAGCTTACTAGCTGTAGTGGTCTAGATACTTTGTTATCTCCATTGTGCGCTTCGATGCTATCCAGTTTCTCATGTTTTCCCGTTCGACACGTTACGATTAATGCATCTATTTTAGCCTGGATAGACATGACTGTCATCGGAGGTCTAGAAATCATGCGTCCAGATCTGACATACTACGGTAGTACCGTCTCGTCGTTGAAGAACGACCTCAATCAGAGCATTCAGTCGAATATCCGACGTTTATCATGCGGTTTATGCTGTTATCCGATATAAAGAAGATCTCATCTGTAAGTGTGAAGCTACTATCAAAGTTCGAATTAGGGCAACCGCTAAGGCTGATGACATTTGCCGACCGATTTCCGTTGAGGACTAAATTTAAGACCCCAACGGATTCAACGCCCACCAGTACAAAGAGTTTATGAAAACCGTGATTTCGAAGTTTGTTCATACGTACACACATCGTGTGCAGATTCATAATGTAACAATGTTACTAATTTTATATTTTTTGATGTCTTAGATCTGTCCGGTTTATAATATCTTGATCATTGGTGATACAAGAACAGGTAAACGTTATTAGATCGTGTTGGTTTTTTATTTACAGTAGTGCTTAGACCATTGGTAGTGGGCGTGGAGTGTGGCCGGCGACGCCCACTGACGCCGGGAAACACCGTTACATGGTGGCGTGGAACGGGCGTGGAGCCCCACGGCGTGGGATACTCCACGGACGTGGGGGGGTTTTGGTGGGCCCATCTGACTTCAAACGGGTTAGTGTTAGCAACACCCATAGTTGTCGTATTCGGCACCATCATTATCATCGCTTTCTGTCTTCAGAAACAACTTGCCAACTCTATCAATGTCGTCTCTGGTACCGTAAGTGGTGTAGACGCCTTGAGGTTGCTGTTTTTTTAATTAGTTCGGTTTGTTGCAACTAGAAGCGGTTTTTTTGTTTATATTAGTTCCAATAACATTTTGAGTTGCTAGTAAATATATTAATTACCGGTAAAAGTATTATTATTATCATTAATTATTATAAGTTTATACATTTATCAAATAATATTTGCATGCTAAGTCGTTCAATTAGAGTATTTGCTCGAATACTCTTTCAAAAGATTTGTTAATCATAGGTTAGATTTTTATGTGTTTATAACTCTTAAAAGGAGGTTAAGGAGGTTATAAGTTCAATCACTGACAATGATGTATTTGATGTAATTTATGAATATATATATTATGTGTGTAAACATTTGTGTTTAAAAAAGAAGTTTATGTAGATGGTGTAAGTTTATAGCTAGAAATATAGTTTCAAGTTTTGATTTTTCTATCGTTACGTTTACGGTTACGTTTGCCTTTAAAAAATTGGTTTACATACGCCACGTTTTGAGTTTTACGACAAAGTGATGTTCGCTTTTAAGAGTTGCATTCCTTGCAACGTGTTTTGATCATGGCCGTCGCAACGCGCAGCGTCGGCAATTTCTAGTTAAATTAAAATGGGTGTTACATATTTATAGAAAAAGTATTTCATATAAAAATTTCATAATATGTATATATCATTTGTATTTCGTTTACCATTTTAATTAAGTTTGAGGTATAATATTTTAATATTTTGTGTGTCATTTTTTATTTATTTAACTCTATCATAATTTTTTTGTATACTATATACAAATTACAAATTTGATAGTTATGAATAATGTAAATGTTGTTGATTTTTAGTAAATTCTTTTCGTTAAATTTTCTTCTTCAAAGCTATTAAAGTATTTTTACTCATCTAGAATACTAAAATGTCCTATATATAGTATACGTTGTGCTTGAACAACGTAAACCGAATTGAAAGTAAAATTTAATAAAACTCAACTAAACATAAACTTTGGTGTGTACAAGTAAAATTCTAGAAAACATGAAAGTTACAAGTTTCCTTTGAATTAAGCATAGAGCTATACTTGTGTGAATCAACAATCTCGTGTAATTTCAATTTTATTTGTAACTAAACAATGTTATAAAAAAATATTTGTAGCTACAGGTTTCCACCCACGTATTGCGTCGGGACTTCCGTCATGACCTTGAATGTCAAAAAGCAAACGCCACCCCGAATATCAAAAGACATACTAAAATACACCACCACAACTTTCACCCCGACTTAAAGCCTTAAAGCACCATGTCATATATTAGATGTGTACGTGACTACGACAGTCCAATTTAAAACCCAAAAGGTTGTCTCATCTTAAATGTGACCGTCACTCCTATATTGCAAAGCTTAAACAATTGTGCGACAAACGTTAAGACGTTATACTTTGTGGCCAGAGTGAGAAGCCTAATAAAAATCCTATTCCCCTCCATGGCCTATTCAAACTGTTTTGCCTTTTTGATCATTTTTCGTTCGAAAATAAATATACTAAAAGAGAAAATAACATAAATAATAAGTTGATACAAAAAGAAACCTCGATACGACTATTGGGACAATTACTAGCCGTCATTTGTCTAACCCGGTTAGGAGAGAGTCCAGATGGGTAAATGGTCGGTTGGGATAGCGTCGGATGGTTAATGGCCGGCTATAAGACAGTTGTATTAGTTGGTAGACTAGGAAAGTGCTGGATTGGGCAGTTTGCACGGAAAACTAATGTTCATTTTGGCTTTTTGAATGATGGATCAACCTGGTCATTTTGATGATTATCTATATTTTGATGATTATGTCTAATCTTAATCTAGATCCTTTAATTTGAACGACCCAATCATCTTCATTTGCGTTTTAAAAACCAACATAAACATAGCTATCATATTTCAAACAAACTCCAATAAGAGAATCCTATTAATTAATTTAGGACACAATCCAATATTGAAATCCATATCGAGTAAAGATTTTTGTTTTCCATCGCCAAGGATGCTATTTCAAATACAAAAGCGCAAAGATGCGAGCTTTAATATCAAATTAACTAACTTTAGTTTCTCTTATTACCTTTTTGGGCATTTCAACTATTTTCAATTTTTTGTTAGAAATATATTAAAAGTACTTTATGTAAATATTTATATTTTTGAAACTTTAATATATTTTTACACATATATATATAAGGTGACACAGCTTGAAAATACAACAGTAAAGGATAAACAATTACGTAAAACCTTTTTACCAAGTTACTTTTTACCTTTTTCAAGTATTCTAAAAGTATGTTAATTTTGAATCCTTTCATTTTTAACATAATGAAAATGAAATATAAAATAGTAGAAAATTTCAGTAATACATTTAACATAACAGACTCTAATAAAATAAACCTTTATATGCTTAAAAAAAAAAAAAAAAAAGTGGATTGCATTTGTATTAGAGGTGATGACTGTAATCGGGGAACCATTTGCCATCCGTGCTTTATACACAAACACGTGAGTTGCTGCGGCACGTATGCTCCCTCGTTTTCTCTCTCTAAGTTCTTCAACAAACATTCATTCTCTCTCTAAAAAGTATCTGAGAAATTAAAGGATTTGCAGAAAGCTTCATCCTCACGATCATGGCGGTTCAACCAAATCCTTCGTCGTTTTGCTCTTAACTCCGTTAAGTTGTTCATTCGTCATTGAATCTCGTGAAAACAATCGTACTACCGGAAAGCTAGCTGCTAAACTAATTCTGTAGGGTTTCAAGGTATGTGAACTTTTTTTCGGGATTTGCGTTTCTCTATTAGTTTCTGAATTTCATACCGATTAGAACTGTGTGTTTTTACTCGTGAAGCGTATTACGATAGCAAGTTATCAGTTCGATGTGTATTTCTGTTGAAATAGATGATTAAGAAATGAAGTATCTGAATGTTTCGGTAATTATTAAACGTAGCTTTCATGTCTGGATTGATCTGATATCTTTCGATTTTCAAATAAAGCTATGGAGCCGATGAGCTAGTTTAATGCTTTCTTTCCGACTTTTCTGGGTTTTTTACAGAAATTTTGCGGTTATTTTAAGGTTTTAAACATTAGTCATGAGTGCATTGATGACTACTGCAATCTGTGTGTGTTTTGTGCAAAATTTGATTGAAAAATGTCCCGTGTGTTATAAATGTTCTTATTTCTATTCATGGAAGTTGTATGTTTATTGAACTCATAGAATCATTTCGTTTTAATGTGATACAAAACCCTAAAATCAAGGTGTACAAGTGTATATGGAAACTCACCATCGCAGATTCATCATTTTCATTTTAGGATTCAAAATTTACAGCTTGCTGAGAGTGAATATGGAAACTTATCATCGCAAACGTTCAAAAAGATCCGCCATTAACGATAGCAATGTAAGCGCTCTCTCTCTCTCTATCTCATCCTTTTTCATGATCCGTTTAGGGCAATCAGAATTTTGCTTTTGCAGTTACTGCTGATTTGTTTTTTTCTCTCACTAGTCTCTAACCCACGCTCCTCTATTACACGCGCCATTTCTATTCTCACAGTCATACCATCGTGATAAACTGTATAAAATAATAACCTTTTGAGTTGTGATCACTATATATCTTGAAATGTAAAAAGAAAAACAATATCAATAGATATCACCAACCTTGCTTATTAGATATCATGCAAACTATATTTCAAAATCTATGAGGTTCTCTCTAAATTAGTTTAGTATTTAATAATTTCAATATTTATAAACGTGTTTGATTTGGATGAATATAGACAAGTTTCATTACTTCGTTGTCCTTGTATCTATTATAAAAATGCTTATTATTTAAATGAATTTATTGTTACTTTGTTCATTACAAACCACCAATCCATTACAAGTTCTTTAATGTTTCTAGATAAAAACAAATAATGAAATAAATATATTATTTGGGTTAAAACTTATAATGTTCATATATACTTTATATGTGTTGGTTCAGGAGATGATGAGCTTAAAAAGGCAACAAACAATCAGCGTACTTGACGGCGCACAAAGACAACTTCTGATCGATACTGATTGTACGTAAACTTTATGGTTTCAAATACATTTTCATTTTTTATCACCAATTTCAAGATTCATACTATTTCTGTCTTTCATTCTCCTATATCGATAATATTTGGTCAACGTTTATTTTTATTGCAGATGAAGAAGAGATTGAATTGGGCTCTGTTTACGAGATTTATCACAAAAACCTTCCATTAAGAACTCCTTTTCAGCTGAAGTGTACTCGTGTTGTTATGGTAATCAATTAATTATCTTTTTCTTTTCTTTAAAAAATAATAATTTTTAATGTTAACTGATCGTTGATGAGTTTGTTGATGAATTTCAGGTAAGTGAGAAAACTGATTTGAATGTTGGAATTAGGTATCCAAGTGTTGGATCATTGCGAAATTATTTTAGCAGTGGAATTAAGGAAATGTATCCTGCATTAGATGAAAAGTTTGTTATGGGAATCAAGCTTGCAAGAAAAGTACTTTTACGTCAAGTTCCATCTAAAGAATTTGCAGAAAAGAAACATTTGGAGAGTTTCTGGTTGGTGAAAAAAAACAATAATCAATTAGTTGATTCACGTGTGAGTTTGAAAAATGAGGATATTGGAGTTGCAAGAGAATTGAAGAACAACATGATAAGATGGGGTGTTCGAAGACAAGTTATGTTCTTCGGGAAACATAAAGAAAATATTAATAATAATACGCATTCGGATTCAAGCTTTGTTCAAGAAGTGAAAGTTGAACAACAAATCAAGAATGATGAATGTCAAGAAGATGAGGAATTAGAGGTTGATGATGATGAAACTGAAGAGGAAACTCAAAGCATTCGAAAGTTGAGAAAAAGAAACAATTTATTGCAAGTAAATCGGAAACCAATGAAGAAATGTAAGAAGCTTTCAGTTAGGGATCCAACAGATAGATGGTCAAAAGAAAGGTAATTAATTCTTTAATGTTTAATTATATATTAATTATTAAGCAAATTAGCAAAGCATGATCAACTGAACTGAATAAATTTTATGACAAGGTACATGGCTGCTGAGTTGAGTCTTCTAGAAGCAATGAAGGAGAAGAAAGCGATGATTGGGAATCCGATCACGCGACCCGCGTTAAGAGTTGAAGCGCGTAAAAGGATTGGTGACACCGGGTTACTAGACCACCTGTTGAAGCATGTGGCGAACAAGGTGGCGCCATGTGGCACCCTACGGTTTAGAAGATCACACAATGCGGATGGTGCAATGGAATATTGGCTTGAAAGTGCAGATCTTCTTAAGATCAGGAAAGATGCTGGAATTAAGGACCCGTTCTGGGTCCCACCACCGGGTTGGAAACCCGGTGGTTCTCATGTACAAGATCCTGTTGTGGCGAAAGAAATCAACCAACTTAAACAGGAAATTTTAGATATCAAAAAGTAATTAATAATTAAAGCTTATTTTTATTTTCAAAATATTTTGAAGCTCCTGATATAATCTAATGAATCTAATGAATTGCTGGTTTAACAATTATGTGGCAGGAAGCATGAAGAGGAACTAGGAAAACTAACAAGGTATTTAATTGAAATTGGATAATATGTTGTTTAGTTTTTATGGTTATATATATATATATATATATATATATATATATATATTTATACATGTGGACAAATTAACAGGGTGATACATGAGTTGACTTCAAAGAAAGATCTAAATGAAGCTACTACGGAGGTGTCTGAAGAAGCTGTTGACTCGAGTCAGAAACAAGTATTGGAGATCCTGAGTTTTATGCTAGGTTTAAAGTCAAATGTAAAAAGGGTAAGAAGATACTGTCTATAAGTTTCTTTCTGAAATGATTCCATATCAGTATGTCTTCATTTATGTTTAATTCGAGCTTCAATGGCAGGAAACATGCAACAATGTCATTTCAAAGTTCATCAAGACTCTACAGGTCAGTCTTCTCATTAATGCATGCATGCTAAATAAATCATGTATCAGTCAAACGTAAATAATGTATTACCCTTTTAATGACATAATCAAATTCTGTAATATTACCCAATATATATACAGTTTAATATAGAAGTTTGCTTGGAGAGCTGACTTGGCTAATTATGCGGTTGGAGACTTGGAGGAATATTTAAAAAAAAAAACCCACAAAAATAATCATATTCATTAAGGAATTTTTTATTTACATAAATAGTATTTTATTTTAACCAAATTTTTAAAAAATTCATGGGGTTATTAAACAAGTTTTGATTTTCAAGCAGCCTAAAACAACACCATTGCAATATGTAAGTCCACGTCACACTCAAATATTTAAAATTGAGTTATGTTTTCGTGTTATGATGATTTAAGTTCAAATGTTCTAAGAATGTTGATGCCATTTTTATAGAAGCTAGGTTCTGTAACAAGTATGTACATGAAAGTCAGTCAAGTGGCATGGTTTATAATTTAGAAATTTAAAGCACTATGAATTTAAAATAGTAGCTATTTGATATTATTAGTTATATGGAAGACTTGATATTTATTTGTGTGTTAAGGGATATTAGTAGCATGTTTTGATTTAATATTTAAAGCAGGTAGAGTTGACTCCTAATTTGGCGCATGTATAATATATATATACATATGATCTGATGATATATATATATTATTAAGTAAAAATTATGTATGTATGTATGTAAACAGGCAAGGATGCAGAGAGAGGCAGAAAAAGACAAGAATAAGAATGAAGACGTGGCAGGAGATGGAGGGAAAATAGCAATAGCAGTAGCAGGTGAGGGAAAAGCAGCCAAAATAGAGAGGCTGAAAAGTGGGTTCAGACTTTGCAGACCACAAGGCACTTTCATGTGGCCAAACACAAACACCATCACTTCTTCTTGTTCTCAGGTTTCGGATCTGATGTTGGTGGTCCCAACTCCACCCTCCGTTAACTCCTCCACACCACCTAAACACAAGCTTACCCTTGCATTACCTCCTCTCAAACCGGTTCCCGAAAGACCTCGTCCAAATCTTACGCTTAATCTTTGAAATCAATATCATCATCTTACTTGTTATCGATGCGTTTTAAAACACACTATTAACTACCTACTTACCTAATATAGATATATGGTCAGATCATACTATTCAAACTTCTGTTGTCCCCGTCGTATTTCACTTACTTTCTACCTTTTGTGCTTAAAATTTTTGGTCTTTTGTTTTATCGAATTGAAACGAAATTTGGTTTCTTTGAATTGAAACAGAACCGATCGACCAAAATTTGAGATATTGTTAAAAGTTTGGTTGATGTTGAATACGGTTTGATTTAGTTAACGTGTGGGTTAAGAGACACGAGTTGATGTGAAGTGTCTCTACATCTGATATAAGTCGTTATTCGTAATACATATGACATTAAATTTACAAATATTCACCATTTCTACTTCCTAAGATTTTAAATAGAGTGTATATATATATATATGATATATGATGTTCTATATGTCCATTGCCTTTGAGAGGGGTTCATTTCTTGCTGGGGGAACAAGTGACTTTGCATAAGCGACCGGTAAAGAAACTAGCTTCTTGGGTTTACTTACATAAGCCCGTCTTGTGAAGTTGTTATAATCATTTGCTTCGATCTCATCCAAGATCTGACGGTACAGCAACAGTGATGCCCACACCTAGTTATAATACATCATATTCAGTTCAAGTGATTTGATGTGTGCTTTCAAAGCGATTTTGATTAATCAGTATTTAATTCGTTGTTTAAAGTTGTAATAATCAGCGAAAAGAGGAATCTTTTTTGTTCAAACGTCTAGAAAAATTGACTGTGTGATCTCAAAATGCACATATGTGTGTAAACAAGCGTCACTCATTAGCTACTTAACATCGTCTCACTATAAGCTCGAATCAAGCCAAGCTTATACGAGTTTCAGACTCAATTAAGCTATACAAATGATCAATTAAGCTATAAGCTCAATCCCAACCAAGCTTGGCAAGACTTGTGAGCTTAAACGAGCCTCTTATATATATATAAATAAAATTTACATAAATATAACAATTTTTTATTTAATATAGTAAACATATATTGCATAATAATTTATATATATATAATAACGATAAAAGTAAATTTATACTACAAATAATATTATATATAAAAATAATTATATATGTATAAATGAGCCCGAGCTTGACAAATTTTTACAGGCCAAGTTCGAGGTTTTATAAAGCTCAAAACGAGCCGACCACCAGCTCAAACTTTGAAGCTAAACAAGCGTTGACACCCTTTAGTGTGCAATGATAATCAATTTCAAAACGTAAACCCAAAGGAATCCCGTGTTTTAAACGAAACAACTATTAACAAGATTAATTTTTAAGATGCTTACCGGCCATCTACTAGCCGAGCTTAGTTGTGTGACGCCTTGTTGTGCTTCTTCAAAGAAGGATCTTGCCCTTTTGATCTGCTTTTTCATAAAGTTTCTCCATTTATCCGTTACTTTCCCCGCAAATATATCTTCATCTGATAGTCCTGCTTGTGCTAGTTCATCTTGTGGTAGATACACTCTCCCTCTTCTTGCACTATGCATATACATTTTGAGGTTAATCTTCTACTTTAGCCTTTAGGCATACACATAGTTAGTATTTATAATATTTTCTTTAAAAGTTAGCCTATTAGACATCAAATTAAAACTTTTAGCATGCAGAACTAACTACTGTGGTAGTTTCTAGCAACTTCAATGATGTGATCAAGGTAATATTCAATATGTTGAAATTCATATTGAGATTGGTTGACAATGGCATATACAATTTTTTATGTTGTGATCAAGATTTTATTGAAAAGTTGAATTCATTTTAAGACTGGTTTCATGTATACAAACTTCAATGTTGTAATCAAGATTTTGTTGAAAATGTTGAAATTTCTATCAGGATTGATTTGATATATACAAACTTCAATATTGGAATCAAGATTTTCTTGAAAATGTTGAAATTCATATAAATATATTGGTTGACATATACAAACTTCACAGTTTTGATCAAGATTTTCTTGGAAATGTTGAAATTCATCTTGAGTTTGTTATGATACACCGTCACTTTTGTCATATGATGATACAAACACTTGCTATTTATAGTAGTTGCTATAAATATCAAGTGATAGTTATGATTTTGGTAACCGAATATCCTAAAAGCCAACATAAAACATTATTTAGTAAAAAAAAAAAAAACTAAAAAGTAAAAATATTAGCACGTACTCTTCTCCTACATCGCGAAGGATGTTAGTGAGTTGATTCGCGATCCCCAAAGCCAAAGCAGCATTGTAAACACTTTCGGTTGTTGCTTGTGATTCAGGCGCAATTCCCATTATAGGAACACTCATTAATCCAACCGTACCAGCGACATAATAACAATATAAATAAAGTTCATCAAAAGTCTTGTATCTTGACTTTCTAAGGTCCATCCTCATTCCTTCAATCATATCCCTAAAAGGCTGTAAACAATCATTAAAACTATCAAAACTTATGAAATAAACCGATTCTTTATTCGGGTAAAAATTTTGAAAAAGAGGTGATAGGTTACGCGAGTTGGGTAACTGGTCAAAATGGTCAAAGTTTTTGAAGTTTGACCTGAATGTCAACGGGGAATTTGGAGACGGTATCTGATAAAGCAGCATCGAGCATGTCAAAAGGTCGACCGTTGAAAAGATCTTCAAGTCTTGATTCCCATCTATCTAAAGCTTTTGGTGTTATATGTGATGCATTTGGTCCATCAACAAGTTCATCAGTTCTTCTACACCATACTGTTTCAAAACAAGAAAAACACACATTAAAAAGTCAAACATTTGAATCTGACCATTTCTTGACTTTTAATTTGGTCAACAACAAACCCACTTCATGTATCAAAAGATAGTAAGTTTAAGGGTACAAGGAGTGGTACCCTAGAAACTAAAATACCCTCTAAAATTACCCAATCAAATTATGTCACATCAAATGCTCCAACTACCCT
>WOUH02000015.1:635068-647980 GCA_009936405.2 Stevia rebaudiana
ATGTTTATTGTCATAACTTTAATCCTCGTTTTAAAAAAATAAGTTTATATAACTGATAATTCATTCGTACATAGGGGACTTTTTTTCCCGTCTCGCCCCGGGCACTTAAATCCTTAGGACCGGCCCTGAGTTTAGACAAACAAAAAGACAAGGAATGATGTGGTATTGGACCAAAAGTGGCGTTTGACGCCTTGAGGGTTACACCATGATCACATGTGTATACAGTATACTTGTATAAGTTGTATGTAGTGATTGTGTCCTATCTCCTTTGGGTTGGTTTCTCACTGGTTCTCTCTCCTTATTGGTCCTGTTTTCATTTCTTGTTTTTATTGGTCCAGCGGCCCAACCCATGTATCTATGATCATGTGTTATTGTGTAGTGTTGCTTAACTTTAGTATAAGATTCTCAATTTAGAAAGAAAAGTGGGCTGCATGCATATCATATTTGGCATTATGGTTTGGATTGGAACACAAATTTTTTAAATCAAAATGGAATTATTTTTTGCCAATCGGCACGAGAAAGATAGTTGTATTTCGAAGAGAAATTACATTGAAGAAATCATATGCAACTTTACGGATACACCATTAAAGATCGTGATTTATTTGATCAATGGGTCTATTGATGACCCAGAATCACAGATTTAGAAATTATAAACAAGAAAAACTCTTAATAATAAACCGAAACACTTACAATAAATCCTTAAACACCTATTTATACAATAAAAAATTAGTAACCCAAAGCAACTAAACTATTATTAAACTCAAATTCTATCTAACCAACTAAATCATATGCATAAATAAACTTACCACTTAACATACCTAACTATTAGATATTACAAGATTAGTCCAACATTAGTTGTATGATGTTTTCTTGTAATGTCTCTACTATTTGGGTAGGATTTCATTCAAAGTGATGTATCTCACCCAGAAAGTTGGGGTATAGAAAATGTGGAAGTACATAGCCAATGTTATAACGAACCCAAAACAATGAGCATATCCGTTGAGGTTTTTTTTTTATTAGTTATAGGTTCAAGAAGTAAAATACTCTAATGATCTTGGTTCAATACATTACTCTTCATCGAGTATCCAATTCAACAAAATTTATACGTTTTCATATAATCATACACAATCGGTATAATTATGGAGCTTGGATTTTAGTTCACATAAGACACTTTTGTAATGCACTTTGCTGTGAGATAATTTCGTGGTCCAACATTACATATGAATATCCTATAACTAGTTTTTATATATTCTTAAAACTTGGTGAATAGAAGAATACATAAATGTTCATTTATTACATCCTGTCTTGTTGGTAAGGAAGTGATCTAGTTGGGGCCTAGCCGACTGTAAAAATATTAAATAAAAATTAGGGTAGTTTGGAATTGTGTTTGAAAAAGCTTGTCAAACATCGTTTTTTTATCTGATTATTTGTCGTTCACAGAAATGATAAACAAGAAATTATCAACAAAGCACCCTTAATTAAAAGCTAAAACACCAAACCTAAGTTGCCTAAATCCAAGTATATCACGGGTTTAAAATGTAGCGGAAATGTCATGTATTAAAATCTAGTAATAGAAAAGGTATACATGTGTGTATACCTTTCAAAATTGCATGTTTCAATTGGACAAACTAATACCATACATGTAACCTAAAAGTATACAATTATTTCAAAATTGCATTTTAAATTGGATTTTACTTTCAATTTAACGTAAACCACCGTTTTCGTCTCCAAAATTTGCAAGATTTAACAATTTTAGTCAACTGTTAACAGAAAGCGTTTATAAAATTTCAAGTCTTAACAGTTTTTGTTAATGACGTTGTAAATCTTAACAATTTTTTTTTAAATCCTAAAAAAAAAACTGTTAAAATTTGAAACGTTGATACGGTTTCTCTTATAAGTAAATGAAATTAAGTCATTTAAACCTCAAGAACAAAATTTTGTCGTTTACTCTTGGATTTAAATTCCTTGTTTTGACAAAGCGTGTAATAAATTCCGATTTAATTAGATTTTAAGCTGTTAACCAGATTAAACCAAAAAAAAATCAAGCTTTAAAAATCAGATATATTTAGTTTGTTCCAGTTTGGAATTCGGAAAGAAAATCCGATTAATTATTACTTTAAAAAAAAAATCCTCTTGCTGTATATGGTCACTCCCAGGGTTATCTAAACCCAAGTCCAAACAGGTTGTGCCATCTCATCCACTTTATTTGAGCTGTCTGACAGTGGGACCCACTCCACTGATTTTATAGTTGGTTCATATAATCATCTCTCTCTTTCTTTCTTTTCTCACACCACACACACAAACATACTACAGCTACCGAGTAACAGTCACCAACAACCTTCCTGAATGGTCGCATGTTCTAATCTGTATATCGAAGAATCTTTCTTCTTCTCCATTGTTGACATTTTAAACAGCTGAACGAACGAATTACACGTTTTAGTAACTTCAGATCTGCATTTTGTAACGCTTTTGATCCATTACAGCCATGCCTGGTTTAGTCTCCGTGAAAACGCCACCGCGAATCACTGTTCCTGATGATAACCACCAGATCCGGCCGACTCCGGAACGTTCTGACTCGATTAACACTAAAATAACGTCACCGGCGCAACGGAGGCCTCCGTCGCCTTCTCCGTCATCTTCACGCGCGAAACCGTCGCCGGATCGGAGCTCTGGAAAGAAGAAATCGCCGGAAAAACAGGCGTTACTTGATGAATCGTCGCTTGATAACCCCGATCTAGGTCCTTTCTTGCTGAAGCTCGCGCGTGATACGATCGCGTCTGGTGATGGACCGAGCAAGGCTCTGGATTATGCGCTGCGAGCATCGAAGTCGTTCGAGCGTTGTGCTGTCGAAGGTGAACCGAGCCTTGATCTGGCTATGTGTTTGCACGTTGTTGCGGCTATTTACTGTAGTTTGGGGAGGTTCGATGAGGCGATTCCGGTGTTGGATAGGGCGATTAAGGTTCCTGAGATTTCCAGAGGTGCGGATCATGCTCTTGCTGCCTTTTCGGGATATATGCAGCTAGGTGACACTCACTCGATGTTAGGGCAGCTTGATCGATCTATCGAATGCTACAAAGAAGGATTGAAAATACAGATGGAGGCATTAGGAGATACAGATCCGAGAGTCGCTGAGACTTGCAGGTGAAATTTGGATCATAACTCTGACTCTGATCAATATCATAATGTTTTCTCTTGATTCAGGCAATTTAGCTACGTTACTTTATATCGTTTTGAGTTCTAATTAATCAGTTAATGGTCATTTGTTCTTAGGCTTTCATCATGTATCTCTTGCTATCTTGTTTTATACGAGTATATGTTCATCCAGCTACTTGTGATCTAGTAGTATATATTAATAGGAATCAGCTTTAACCGTGATGAACGAACTATATGTAAATTTCCTGTTGCAATTATAGAACTGGATGAACAAAAATGGTTGTTTGACATCTTGCTGAATAAAAAATCTTATTATATGTGATTTTTCTGATTTCATAATATCCTTAGCTTACATTGGTGTAGCCTGTAGGGTCAAAAGTGTGTGTCATGTATCCCGTTGGATGAGGTAACAGTTTACAAAAACTCACATGATTTCTGCAGTAATGGTGTCATACTGTCATATGATAATGACATATGTTTATGTTAATAATTGTATTAAAGAATTGGCCTTTATAGCTTCTACATATCTTTCAATTCTCACTTTTCCATATTGAATGATCTAGATTTTAAATTCATTTCTTAATTTCTGCAGATACTTAGCTGAGGCTCATGTTCAAGCAATGCAATTTGATGAAGCAGATACATTATGCAAACGAACACTCGAAATCCACAGAGTACACAGTGCACCTGCATCACTTGAAGAAGCAGCCGATAGGCGATTAATGGCCCTAATTTGCGAGGCAAAAGGCGATTACGAATCAGCTTTAGAACACCTTGTACTCGCCAGCATGGCAATGATCGCCAACGGTCAAGATAACGAAGTCGCTGCAATCGATCTCAGCATTGGCAACATTTATCTATCACTCTCCCGTTTCGACGAAGCAGTTTTCTCTTACCAAAAAGCCTTAACTGTGTTCAAAGCCTCAAAAGGCGATAACCACCCTTCAGTCGCATCTGTATTCGTACGCCTTGCTGACCTGTACTACAAAACCGGAAAACTACGCGAGTCAAGATCTTACTGCGAAAACGCTCTTCGAATATACGCGAAGCCAGTCCCAGGAACAACCCCAGAAGATATCGCTAGCGGAATGACAGAAATCTCAGCAATTTACGAATCTTTCAACGAACCCGAAGAAGCACTAAGATTATTACAAAAATCAATGAAACTTCTGGAGGATAAGCCAGGTCAGCAGAGTACAATCGCGGGTGTCGAAGCGCGTATGGGTGTGATGTATTACATGGTGGGAAGATATGAAGAAGCAAGAAGTGCATTTGAAAGTGCAGTTGGTAAACTTAGAGCAAGTGGAGAAAGAAAATCAGCATTTTTTGGTGTTGTTTTGAACCAAATGGGATTATCTTGTGTGCAATTGTTTAAAATAGATGAAGCTGCTGAATTGTTTGAGGAAGCAAGAGAAATTTTGGAACAAGAATGTGGTCCATGTCATCAAGATACTCTTGGAGTATATAGTAATCTTGCAGCTACATATGATGCTTTGGGGAGGTAAGTAAATAAATTTAATTAATTTATTGTTTTTAAATTATTTGGTTAGTTACAGGTTGATAATAATAATATACTAGCATGTTATTGTTAACCACTTTCACACTGGCTTCCTAAAGAAATTAATCATGTAATAAATAATGGTAATAGTTAGATTAATCAATCATAAAACTATAGGTAAAAATAAATTTATAGAAATTGTTATCAGTTTGATGAATGTGTTATTCTTTTATAGAGTTTATAGGAAAAAATTAAACTTGAGTAATATGTTAATATGGAGAGGATTATATCATAACACTAAAATTTTGTGAGAAAACGCATAACATATCTAAATTTTTTAATTTATTTCTTATCAATCATATATTTTATATTATGTATTCTGTACATACAAATTTCGTATCAAACAAGTTTGTTCCTATGTTTTTAAATTTGTACAATTTACCTACACAAATGTCGGTTATAAAGATACAATTTAAAAAAAAATTCTCATGAAATATGAATGACGAACAATAAAAAATTACACTTATATAAAATTCTTTTCTTTGCAAAATTTAAAGTCTGGAAAAATGAATTGTTCATTTTGTTCTTCTTGTTATTGTATTATATAGTGTTTTGCATATAATATTGGGTGGTACTCTAATAATACTTTACAAATTTTTTTTTTTTTTTTTTTTCCAAAAAGTATGTACACTGTAAATTTATTACACGAGAATAAATGAAAACATATATGCAAATGTTTGGTGATTTTTATAAAATTTCTAACATGTGCAATATGTAATATACAGAGTGGATGATGCAATTGAGATTTTAGAATATGTTTTAAAATTAAGAGAAGAAAAACTGGGAACCGCAAACCCAGATTTTGATGACGAAAAGAAACGGTTGGCAGAACTTTTGAAAGAAGCAGGAAGATCGCGTAACAAGAAAGCGAAATCACTCGAGAATCTTATTGATCCAAATTCAAAGAGAACAAAGAAAGAAACGTCATCAAAGAAATGGTCTGCATTTGGTTTTAGAAATTAATAAAATAAATATAAAAGAGTTAAAAAAAGATAAAGAAAATATATTCTTTAATATATTCTCTAATTACTATTTACTACTATCACCTTCACTCATTAAGCATGCTTGTAAAAATGGTTTTTCTTTTTTTTGTGTATTTCTGATTCGACAAAGTTTTCATTTCTTGTTATTGAAGCTTTGAGTTTGTTTTTGCAGTTTGTTGTATGGAATGGAATATATATTTTATTATTTGTGATTTTTGAGATTTGTTTGAAGTGGATATTTGAATGTCATATTTCAGTTTCTTCAAAAAAAAAGAACAGAAAAAAAAAAAAACCGTATTTGGAAACTTTGTCGACCGTTTTGTTTTATTTCAGTTTCTCCAAAGCATTTTAAGGTTAATATGTGAGCTATGTATTTTGCTTTCTAATTTGGTCATTTACCAGGCATTTCCTGATCATCATATCTATAAGACTATAAACGTTTCTCACGTGAATAACATAAGTCAGTTATGTTTAGACGTAAGGTTATCTTTGAGAAATTGAATTGTGATTTTTTTAAACGAAAATATAATATCTAACGACTGCTTTTTCCTCCTTTAACCAATCAAAATTAAAATGATTTAATATTAAAATATATATGATTTTAATAATTAAAAGATCAATTCACATCCACAAGTGTACCCCTACCATGTTTCGCTTAGACCACTCAAACGGTGGCTAGCATCACGTAACGTTCACTTTTCGTTTAGACCACTTACTTTAAGTTTGTCACTCTAATTCTATGCTTTGTTTTTTTTTTTATATAAATTTTCTAATTTTTCATATTTTTGAATGACATCAAGTCAGTCATTTTAGATGAGATGATATTTCCACTGTCCCCTTGTGAGTTGTGAATGACGCTCCAGGACCAGCTCGAACCTAGCCAAGAAAGAACCTCACAACTGTGTAAACCCACTAACCTTGCCTCAACATATTTGTAATGACCTAGGTTCAAACTCAAGACTTCACAAAAGGAAATCAAGAGGCTCTCAATAAGCTATAATCCCTTTGATTTTTAAATTTCTTTTATCAAAAATAATTTTATGTTTTTTTAGTTTGAATGAAAGTAACCTGATTTATAAACTTGTCATTCTTAGTCAAAGGTACAAAAACTAATTAATAATTTTGATAAGCATTAAATGTTATAATTGTAAATATTTTGATGATAAACATATAAAAATTATATTATTGAAAAGCAAATATGTATATTATAATTGTCATATAAAAACATCTTTTATTTTTTTACAAAAGGGTAGTTATTAGTCTAAGGAGCTGTTTATTTACCTTTTAACATGATCTTAATAGTTCAGACCTCTTATTGGTTCAGCACTTAATGGTTCAGACAGTTTGTTTCGTGAGCAGATGTCTGAATGATTAGGACATTTGCCTCTGAATGGTTAAGCATTATATTGAATCTGAATGGTTAAGACCTCTTACCTGAATTGGTCAGACATTTTTGTCTGAATAGTTAAGCATGTTGGATTTAGTGTACGGTAACGATAAATATTAACGTAACTAACGAGGTGAGACCCGTAAGAGTTACACCGTAGACGACGAACATAAAACACAAATAAATAATCCACTTATTAATTTAACTGGTTAACGCGAACAGATTATAATTTATAAGTTGTTATAAATTATATATTAGTTTATTTATTTAATTAAACTAATTAATTGAGCTTTAGATTATGTATTGAATCTGATATAAAATTATTAGACCTAAGGGGCGAGAGATGAGTAAATAGGTTAAATAGAGATTAGAGGATCATAATCCCTCATTCTCTTTTTCGTTTAGGTAGCCGTAAAAAAGAAAGGAAAACAAAAGTCATACTTTTGTTCTTGGCTTCTGCTCGTACGAAGAAGAAACAAGAAAAGTTTCCTTTTCCACACCAAGATAGCCCTATTCCACACCAAAGGCAACCGCCCTTTATGGTCTTGGTTTCCGGTTCTGTTCGTGTTCAGACTCTAGCACTCGTTCGTTGTTCTGCGGTGTCTCAACCGGTTGTCATAACCGAGGTATAATTTATTCTCATTAGTAGAATAATATTAATTAGATCTGTATTTGTATGTTTGTAACCATGATCTTGACTGAGAATAAACTACTGATTAAATTGATTATAAATTTCCGCTGCGTTTAATAATTAATCAGTTAATTATTAATAATCTGATAAAACTAGTTTTATGAAAACTCGTGTAATCACCATAAATTCCCAACAAGATCAAATATGAAGAACATATTGCCTAAAAATAATAAAAACAAATCTTGACATCCATTTGCTTACGGTAATAAAAGAGCATTCATGTATTAACCCATTTGTTGGTTTTTTTGAAATTTTCCCCCTACTTCCTTTGAACATTAATGACTTTTTTCATACGACAATATTTTTTTTTAATTGCACCATAAAAACAAGCATTTTTTTCTTTTTAATTTCGCTACCATTGTGATATATTTAAAAAAAAACTAAAAAAAATTCATCTACGATGATATGGTACAAAAGTTTCTAGTACAAAAGCAATAGATTTACAAGTATTGTATTCTCAGATAGATATACATGTATTGTATTCTAAAAAAAACTAGATATACATGTACTATGTACATGTATTGTATTCTCGAAACAACTAGATATATGCAAGTAATGTATTCTCAAAACAAATAGATATACATATACTATATTTTCAAAACAATTATATTACATGTATTATATTCTCAAAACAACTATATATACATGAACTGTATTATATATTTTTTATTTTGTTGTCATAAGGAAAAAAAACTAGATTTTTTTTCTACTAGATTATTTTAAACTATATTATTCTATATTCTTTTATACTAAATTTTTTTAAGTTTAAAAAAAGTGTATCACTATGGTACTCAAATTAAAGAAAAAAAACACGTTAGTTTTATGGTGTAATTTAAAACAAAAAAAGTATTGTATGAAAAATTATGAATGTTTAAATGAATGTGTTGGGGGAGGGGGGGGTTTAAAAGTCAACAACTGAGTAACCATCAATACCCTTTTCGTTCTTTGCTTACTTAGAGCATTCACAGCCCATCCCTTATCTCCATTCTCATTATTTAAACAATACTCATCATTATTACAAAATTTTGATTAATTTTCAAAAACTTCCTACAACCAATTCTCTATTTTCATCCCCATTCAATTAAATAATTCTTTTTATACTTTTTTATCTCTTCTTCACTCACACCCACTCACAAATAATATTAAATAATGAAATGGGGAATTGGTAGCTTCCTCTAAATATGAGGGATGAGACTGATTTCCCTATTAATTATAGGGTTGGGGGATAGAGATGGTAGTGGAATGGAGATTGGTTTTTGATAGTTTGATAAATATTTGGAGATAGGGTCAGGAATGGGGCGGGTTGTGAATACTCTTAGATTTGAACCCCTTAAATCTTAACAATTGATTAAGAAAATAAATGGCCATAATAATTTGCTCCTTTTATTTTTAAGCAAAATGACGTTAATAGTTATTAAACTATGTGGTATACCGGGATGTAGTGGGGCTAGAGTGGCATGCCACGTAGGAGAGAAAGTGGGTATAGTGGGTGAGTGGAAGGGTGAAAATACATAAGCTTGAGTGGGTAAAAAGTGAGGTGTTAATGTGGTATTTTATAATTGGTAGGAGAGTGATGTGAGATATTTTGATTCGTTGAAAAAAAAAAGGAAAAAATCAATCAACTCTCAAAAACGCCGTCACCCCACTCACAAGGGGGGAGGGGGGTTAAAAAGTCAACAACTGAGTAACCATCAATACCCTTTTCGTTCTTTGCTTACCTAGAGCATTCACAGCCCATCCCCTATCCCCATTCTCATTATTTAAACAATACTCATCATTATTACAAAATTTTGATTAATTTTCAAAACCTTCCTACAACCCATTCTCTATTTTCATCCTCATTCAATTAAATAATTCTTTTTATTTAACTTTTTATACTTTTTTCTCTCTCCTTCACTCACACCCACTCACAAATAATAATAAATAATAAAATGGGGAATTGTTAGCTTCCCCTAAATATGAGGGATGAGACTGATTTCCCTATTAATTATAGGGTTGGGGGATAGAGATGGTAATGGAATGGAGATTGGTTTTTGATAGTTTGATAAATATTTAGAGATAGGGTTAGGAATGGGGGCGGGTTGTGAATACTCTTAGATTTGAATCCCTTAAATCTTAACAATTGATTAAGAAAATAAATGGCCATAATAATTTGCTCCTTTTATTTTTAAGCAAAATGACGTTAATAGTTATTAGACTATGTGGTATACCGGGTTGGAGTGGGGCTGGAGTGGCATGCCACGTAGGAGAGAGAGAGTGGGTAAAGTGGGTGAGTGGAAGGGTGAAAATGCATGGGCTTGAGTGGGGCTTGAGTGGGTAAAAAGTGGGGTGTTGATGTGGCATTTTGTGATTAGTAGGAGGGTGATGTATGATATTTTGATTGGTTGAAAAAAAAAGGAAAAAATAATCAACTCTCAAAAACGCCGTCACCCCACTCACGTGTGGGCCAAAAACGGCCCACTAACGCCACCCCGGCGGAGTGTGGCAGGCGTTATTGAGCAAAAAAACGCCCCACTAACGGTTGCATCGGATAGTCTTAAATGTTCAACCAAATACTTAGAGTGTTAATTATGTCGTGTTATTTTTTGTTTTAATATTCTAGATTAAAAAAGTTGTGCAAATAAAAATAACATTTTTTCTTGATTATTGTGATTATTGTCTTTAAATTGTGGACTTGGATAACCGAAGCCCAAACGTCCCCGATTTATATTTGGGCTCTATTGAGTCGACCTTGAGGATCGGCCTGTTTGTTAGAGTTATGGTTTTGTACGGTTATCGTTTACGTTTCCACCATAACCTTGCAGTTGCATGACAATTCTCCTCTTTCTCTATATCCATTTTTTATTCGTCCGTTTTTTGGTTGAGAATCTAAAACTCATCACACCTGACTCGATCGTCGCTGTACTTGTTCGTACGTGTTAACTGAGAACCATAAGTTCATCATCTTATCTTCGGAGGCTGTGGGTTTAACCAACTTATGGCGGAGAAGAAGCATTTTGTGTTGGTGGTTGAAGGCACCGCCGCTTTAGGTCCTTACTGGTCGATCATTGTCTCCGATTATCTCGAAAAAATCATCAGGTAGTTTATGCAGCGAATCAAGGGTTTCAGATACAGATGTATTGAATTAGCCGTGAAATCGATTTCAGCCCCATTTAGATTTTATTTTTTTAAACCAAACTATATAGAGATATATAGAACACAAGGGGCCAACAAATGTTGGAAGTCCCAACAAAACAAAACAGAGATACAGGAAAAAAACCAACAAACAAGACAAACCAAATTAAGAGATTACATCTCAGACATTAAATTCCAACCATCTTACCCAATTCGAAGACTTATTCTTCGACCTATTTTTTATCAAAAAAAAGGAATCTTCTTTGATATTTTGAACAATTCTCTCCATTGGGATGAAAATTCTGTTGAACTCATTCTCGTTTCTAGCCTTCCAAATTCGCCACATCGAGGTATATACCACCGCCTTAATAATCTTTTTCCAACCTTTTGAGCCATTTTGACTTTCAATATAATCCAGAATCTCTTTGCAGGAGCCTGGTTCATTCACAACCGGGATTTTCAACCAAACAAAACATGCCACCAAATAGCACTAGCCGAAATATAGTTGCACAAGATATGCACTCCTGTTTCCTCTTCAAAACCACACCTGTCACAAAAAACATTATCAACAAAAACTCCCCTCCTAGCAATCGCCTCTTTGTGAGGAAAGCAATTTTGGATGGCCCGCCAAACAAACATGTTAACTTTTTGAGGTATCCATTTAATCCAATCAAAAGAAACCATGTTCGACACAACGCCGTTCCTCTCAATGAGCTCTCTTCTGAATTCAGCAACCTTGAAATCTTCCTCATCTAAATTTTTCCACCTAAAGACGTCCGTGCTATTATTAATACCTATATCCTGCAATTTACTCATAATAACACCCAACTAATAACACCCAACTGGGACCATTCGTCCCACGTATTCGGGTGATATTTTCAATCCCACCTCCATTCAATCACCTCTCTAGTTTTGATGAAACAGTCATTCACTTTGTACACCGCCGGGGCGATATCTTTAAAACTACCACCCACCGTCCAATTGTCATCCCAAAAATCCAAACAAGTCCCATTATCCACCTTGCCAACGATGAAATTATTAATGTTGATGTTATATTTGTTCAACTCTTTCTCAATAGATATTATATCTTTAGTTACTAGTTACTGTTATGTTATCGGTACACATATGTCAACTGATTAAACCATCCACCTTTAGTTTTCTAGGTTTCCAAGTTTATTGGGATCTTAATTTTTTATTCTTTTAGTCCAGAAATCGTTACACTCCCTCTTAATCATAAATTTCTTCGGAACCTGATTTTCAACTTTCAACTTCAGTTCTGAACTGGTGTTTTACTATTTTCAAATATTTGTTTATGTGACAATCATACGATGTGATGCTTATGTATTCGATCAACCTCTTTCTGGGCTGACATTTCTCGTTAATCTAATTGCAGGAAGTTTTGCGGTACTGATCAAGTCACGGTAAGCATTTTTGGATTTATCATCTCTAATACTTTTATTGCTGCAGAAATTTATCTACATATTATTTAGTTAGTTGATTATATTGACTTCTCTTTTATACAGGAAGCAACCGGTTGTATTGTTCAACTGGCTCTTGTGCAATACAATCTTGTTGCTGCAAGTAACCCATATTCATTGCCTACACCAGTTTACCGACCACCAAATATTAGGCACTCACAAAGTCGTTTATCAAATACCGAAACACTTGCTAAATGTTTTCCTCACAAGTCACAACGCACAAAGAACCGTATATTTATTTCTTTTCATAGATGATTGATAATTGATAAAGGTCTCATCCTTTTAATTTATGTGATATATCATAGCTTTTGGTGTTTGACTTGTGCACCACAAATGTTGCTGTATCATTCTATAGTTTGATATTGATGTACCGAAAGTGGTCTATGTAAATTGACTCAAACCTAACTCTAAACACAACGAGTAATAAAACCAAAAAACACGAACTAAACCACTAGACAGGCAAGTGTACCCATCGTTTTGCAGAATAGCTATACGGAAGTCCGGATATCGAACCCACGAGACACTGACACAGACAAAACTAGACTTAA
>WOUH02000015.1:676953-687004 GCA_009936405.2 Stevia rebaudiana
TGAATTACAGGTGGCGTACCGTTAGTTTACAAATAGTCAAAGGTCGGAAATTGATCGGTTGACTGCCGGAAAATGGCAAGTCGTTACAACCGTCTACTATCAGTACCGTTCATGCACCGCCACCAGTTTATTTTAGCAGTTTACAGACGTTAAAAAACAAACAGGCTTCTTCTTGCAGACTGCAGAGGTTTGGTCCACCTCTTTTTCTGAAGATGTTTGCAGATATGGTCCGTAGACTTCAGACGTTTTACCTCTTAAAAACAAACAGCACCTTAGTGTATACACTAATGCATTTACTACTCTTCTTAAGTGATCATGATTAGTGACACGCTGATAAGAATCATCGGTGATCCATCGCTTAAGTTCTTTACCTAGCTACGTACCATAGGAAATTCTACGAATTTCAGTCACGGGTAATTAATCGATGGTTGTTACCATCATCGTTGGATCTTTCGTTCGTGAAAGTCATCTAAATTGTGCTGATAAAAAAGATTATAGTTAAGAATCATTCTTTACATAAATGGCTCATGTATGTGTTTAAGGTGAATATAATATTGGAAAAGGCGAAGTCGTTGTAACATATGTGGACGATGAGACATGCAAATTTGAATTAGCTTTGAATTTGATGTTAACATGTACATATATGCAGAATGCTTTATTAAAGTTAAAGCGATGAACAAAATAAAAATGAATATTTTTTCTCCATATTTGTCAAAATAACCATAAGTACTTATATGACTTCTCGCAAAAACCAATTACTTTCTTTTGTCTCAAAAAGGAATTACAACCTTTTCTTTTCTTAAAGTTTTCTAGGAATCATACTTTTATAGTTAAAAACTCATACAATGTTTGAGTTGAATATTTTGTATACCTTTATATAATTTTTACGTGAACAAACAATTTCATGATTTATATAGAAGTGTGTTTATATATATAGGGTTATATTATTTGAACTCATAAAATTTTGAAACTGTAATAACTTCTTTCAGTCCTTGAAGGGACGACTACCCATTGTATGTCGTCATTGTTGGAATCACCCGTTACACAATCGACAATCGGTAAACATCGTCAGTGCTGTTGGAGTAAACACTACAAAGTTAACCGATCCTAAAATTTAAGTACGTATTAATAAAACAATTTAATCGTTTAGTCCACTAGTACAAATTTGTTTTTTTAAGGCGGTTAAATTCATTTTAACCGCTTTAGAAAATGTCGCCTCAAAAAACGTTTTTTTCATATTATGCATTTTATATGGCGGGTGAAGGAACCGCCTTAAATAAAGAAAGTATTTTTTAAGGCGGTTAAAATGGATTTAACCGCCTTAAAAAATACTTTCTTTATTTGAGGCGGTTCTTTCACCCGCCATATAAAATGCATAATATAAAAAAACGTTTTGTAAGACGACATTTTCTAAGGCGGTTAAAATGGATTTAACCGCCTTAAAAATACAATTTTGTACTAGCGGTCTAGCCTCATTTAGTCTCGGTATAATCAGGTAATTTTGTTCCATTGTTAAAACTTTTTATTTGCTATCATTGAATATATTCTCTAATTATTCCTCGTAGAAATTCTATAGTACTAAAAAACGTAACGTAAAGAGCAAAAATTTAAGAAAGTTTCATAATAAGACTCCATTTATGTTCATTAAGGAAAGCTCAAAGTTAACTTTTCTTACAATCAAAATGTTAATGGATTAATTATAAAGAGTTGATCGACAACTTTCCTTCGTATAAGGTTAGAAAAGCTTTATCATGATGATCAATTTCCTAAATAAATTATTAATGTTAGAACATTTATCGTCATACTAATAAAACTACTTATAAGAACTCGTTTTCTTACTTGTACTTGCCCCGAAATTTAAATTTCATTACAGGAAAACTAATTCCATTTGGTATTATTTTTTAAGTATTATTATTAGGGAATAGAAAGCGCTCATATTCTGCGAATATAGCATAACATTTAAACATTAATTAATGCAAAAAAGATTCTAACAAAGGCATAAATTCCAAACAGGAGAATACAAGCACTTGGTTAGTTGGTTTTACGATAAATTAAGAACTTTCTGAACTTAATCGTGTGTCTATACATATATGCGTGTCGGTGTGACTATGTGTACCAATCGAAAGTTTGCAACATCATCCTTTTTGTGTAATTACTAGAAATTTGCCCGCGCTTTGTCACGGAAAGAAGTAGAGACTTTTAAAAAAATTACAGACATTAGGGTGTAGTGAGTGGTACTCTCCCAAATATAACTATCTTTCTAAATTACCTAATCAAATTATGTCACGTCAAATGATCCAACTACCCTCTAATAGTGGCAATTGTACCCTCCCAATACTCTAACACTTTTTATTCCACCAACAATTGAATTCCCAAACATTTCACTTAACCTGCATCGGCAAAAACTACCCGCAACCACACTACAAGAAAACTGAGTTTTCCCGACAGCCACTTTCCCCGACAACAGGCGTCATCGGGAATACTGCACTTTTCCCGACAACATGTCGTCGGTAAGAGGTAAACCCAAAATCCTTAACAGGTGTTTCCACGTTGAGTTATTTGAGAGGTGGGTCAAACAATCAAGAGTTAAAAATATCATTCCCGACAACATGTTGTTGGCATTGGATCCAATTGTTTTGAATTTTGTTTTTTTATTACCGAAAGTAAGAGCAAATTATAAAAAAAAAAAATTGTCACATTTCCCGACAACGTGTTGTCACGTTGTCGGGGCTGCGTAAATTAATTTTATTTTTATTTTTTTCTTATTATTTAGCAGACGGAAAAAAAACAATATACCTATCCCGACAACAAGTTGTTGAGAAAACAAAATTAATATTTTTTTCTTATTATTCATTCAGTAGACGGAAGAAAAAATATACCTATCCCGACAACTCGTTGTTGGGAAAACAAAATGGATTTATTTATTTATTTTCTTATTATTCATACAGTAAACCGAAAAAAATAAAAAAAAATAATATACATATCCTAACAACAAGTTGTTCGGAAAACAAAAATGATTTATTTATTTTTTCTTATTATTCATTCAGTAGACGAAAAAAATAAAATAAGAAAAATAATATACCTATTCCCAACAACTTGTTTATGTGACCCTTTTCCCGACAACAAGTTGTCAGGATTGGTGATACATATCCCGACAACTCCTTTCCCGACAACTAATCCGACCTATCTCGTTAACACTTAGCCGATGACAAGATTGCCGACAACATGTTGTCGGGAAAGCTCTCATTTTTGTTGTCTGTAAAACCTTCGATTGTTGTAGTGCCACTACCCTCTTAGGGTATCCACGTAACCGGCGGCGGTGTTGCCGATTCCTTTAACTTGCCGATGGAGTACTCCCTCCACTCTTACATTTATATACACTAATACATATACAATTTTTTGCGGTTTGGACTACCTCAAAAAATATAGTCTCAAAAAATAAAGTATTTTAAAAGGCGGTGAAGAGACCGGCCGCCTCTAATAAAACCAGAATATTAATCACATATAAAAATACTAATAGGCTTTTTACGGGGCGGTTTTTCTTCACCGTCTTATAAAATACTTCATTTTTTAAGGGTATATTTTCTGAGACGGTTGAAACCGCCTTAAAAAGTCTTATATATATACTAGTGATATAATCCACCAAAGTAGTGTAATACATAGTAGTACTTAATCACGCATGAAGAAACATAAAACAATGACATAATTGATTTAAAAAATGCAAAACCTTTACACGTTGCTGTTTGTTAAACAACTCTAATTAATTTATAAAAAAATGAAGTCGAAAGAGGTATTTTTCAGTAAAAAACAATTAAAGTTGTAAAAAATAAACTTTAAAGCATTAACTGTGTTATTTTTTTTAAACATGCATAATTATATAACACGTTTCTTATATAATTTTTTTTTTAATTTTAATTTATGTGCATTTCAGTTTTTAATGTTTAATTATAAATCGAGTAATATTCTACTACTATACTCTACGTACCTTAGGGCTAATAATGAAACTAATAGCCATTTTTTATTCCTTTTCATAATGTGGCCTTGTTCTTAAAACTTTTAAGAAGTCACTTGAAATATCTAAGTTTTATAAGCGGATGTTAATGAAAATCAGTGTTACAATAGAAACATATATATATACAATCTTTAAATACCACAACAAATTAACACAATAAAATTAAAACAAGGCTTAAGAAGACATTGGTGTACATGATCATAAGAACAATTACGTGCGTTGCAACTGGAATATGTGTATGTCCCTCATGTAAGAACAATTAAGGAAAGTATTATTAAATGAATTTTCAAATGAATATATATATATGTATTATGAAAAGAGATGTTTTACAAAGGAATGACTTTTAAAAGTTTAAAGTATTCTATGACAAGTGAGTTGACAATAACCTTTTTTGAAGTAGGATTGTAATTAGATTATTGTGTAAGAAGATGAGTTATAGAAAAACAGATATGGATAAATGAATTATAAGACGATCACTGAAAAGAAGATGGTTTTTATAACTGAAAGCAAAAATGAATGACGGACTTAGAAGTATTAACGTGAAATTATTAGATACGTTTAAGAAAATGATTACTAAATGCACTTTAGACTTGTGAAAAGGTGCGACATCACGTACGACTAGCTGAAAGCCAAAATAGTGACACAAGTCATGAATGTCGATACTAACATAGTTATCTGGATCCTATGCTTGATAGGATCGATTTTACTAGAGAACTACCTTACTTCGGAACAAGCTAAGGACCAAGGGTGAGTTCGTGACTACCTCTTTTTATGCTTTTATGCTTTAAGTCTACATAGACTTGGGGCTATTACGAGTCGAGTGTGCGTGTTCTGATAAGATTCCATGATTTTATGCTATGAAGTATTTTATGAAAAGTTCTACAACGATTTGTGTGCCAGCTTGACAAGCCATTTAATGGTGTCCGGTAGCTTGGTACCGTTCCGGGCTCGAGATTTATATGATATAATTTTATTGGTATTTCCTATGCATTATGAATAGAATGGTTCTTTATGATGTTGGTATCTTATGTTACTAGGGTTATGGTATCATTCTTTTTTTATTTTGATGGTATTATTTATTATGGGACTGTTAGTATGGCTTCACAAGCAACATGGACGGTGGGGTGGTAGTGCTAGGGGCTATGGAAAATCATTAAGGTTGTTACTTTATGTCTCGGGGTGTATACACGTCTGGTTATCTTAAAGGGACCTTGGTTGGGGAGTGGGATCAGGTCCTATGAGGCCTAGTGTACTCTAGGTTGTGTATGCATTGACAGACTCGTGCATGAGGGAATTATTTTGTTACGGTTCCATATGTGTGTATGCACAAGTATGTTATTTTTTTCATGTATTGTTTTACCTTATGAAGTATTTATGATATTGTAAGTCATGGCCACAACTCACCAGCTAACTCATTGTTGAAGTATGTTTCGATTTGCACGTAGAATGTGTTAGTCGGGATGTCTACTCAAGGTGCGAAGACACATGGAATCTTTAGCAATAAGAATTTGCATTCGACATTCGCATACAAAAAAGTCTAAACGGGTTCAGGAACTCCAAGCCTAAATAAAAAGACACAAAGAAGACGATCTTGAGACCTAGTTGATATAAATTATAATGTTATACACTTTGTAAAAGTTCTCCAAAAGTTCTAAATTTTGGCAACAACACATGTAATCTTGACGAGTGGCGATTATTGTTATTAAATGTAATCCGCTTCTAGTTGTATCATCTCTGGCGCTAGTCGCTTCGCACCCGGCAAAACATGTCACACAAGTCTACGGCATATAAAAAATAGTTAAATTACATATCTATACTAAAATTGTAATTATATATTAATCTGGTTCTTAAACACTAACACATCGATTTAACTATCTTGCTAGTGGACCATTAAGAAAACAAGTTCTTTTCTCTCCATTAAAAAACATTTGAATATATATATATATATATGTCTTTTTTCCTTAATTTACCGTAATCAAAACGTTCTCTCTCCAAGAGATAGACCTAGATACATACACACATTAAAGCACATAGACGTCCACACAAACCTCTCAAACATTCCTTTTTGTGCCTTTTGAAAACCAGTGGAAAGTAAAGGCTCATCTCTCTCTCTCTCTTTCTTTCTCTCTCTAGCTTCTTTCTGCCATGGATACGGTTCACTGGCCACAGGTACATCTAGATCTTTAAATCTTTCATCATCTATTCATCTTCACTACTAGCAAAACCAAAACGAAAATCAAACTTAAAGAGTACTTTTAAATTTGTATTAGTTGAATTTTTCATTTCGTAAGATTCATGACAACTTGATCAACCCAAAACTATAGCTTTCCATCTGATTTCTACTTCGGTATACCTTTAGGTGGGATATACTGAGTTAGATGATGATGATGAATTATGATCATCCATATTTAGAGCGAAATTCTTTGATCTTCAAGTTTACAACTTTCTTTTGTCCGATCTTCATATTAGTGTTTTCCTTCGAAATATTATGTTAGTTTATGAATGAATATATATGTATGCAATAAAGGGTAAATTAGCCTTTGGGAAAAGATCAAGCTAATCAGTTGTCTTGAAGACCGGTTTTTATGGATGTTTGAAAAGCATAAAGCAGTCTTCTTGTTCTGTTCATTTGTCTGTAAATCTTTAAAGTTTTTTGGATCTTTATGTCTTTATCTTCTCTTTTATTCAAATAATTTACAACTTTTTCTTTATTGGTTTTTGTTTATATAGGAAGAAATGGTAGCACCAAACACTAAAAATTCATGTGCAAAAACACTTTCAAATTCTTCATCTTTGGAAAGAAGAACAAGACCAGTGAAAGAATCAGCTGTTAATTGTCCAAGATGTAATTCAACAAACACAAAGTTTTGTTATTACAACAATTACAGTCTCTCACAACCAAGATACTTTTGCAAGACTTGTAGAAGGTATTGGACTGAAGGTGGAACCCTAAGAAATGTTCCAGTTGGTGGTGGTTCAAGGAAGAACAAAAGATCATCATCATCATCATCATCATCATCTTTCATTTCATCTCATTCATCTTCAATGTCGAAGAAACTTCCTGATCTTGTTGTACCTCCTGCACCAACAGCAGTACTGTCTCAAAACCCTAGAATGCATCATGAACATGGTCGAGATCTTAATCTTGGATTCCCATCATCCGATGATTTCAAAACAATTTCTGAGCTAATTCAAGCACCCAACTTTGATGGGACGACGAAGAATACTAATCTTGAACTCTTGACTGGAATCACAACACGGGGTATGATGAACTCGTTCATGCCGATTCCGATTCCGATTCCTGATTCGAATTCGGTTTACTCATCGTCTGGAGATCAGTTGATGATCCCGATGCCGGAATTCAAGATTCCGTCACTCAACTTTTCGTTAGATGGAACGTATGGAAGTAACATTCATGAGAATTCAAGTGGGAGACTTTTGTTTCCATTTGAAGATCTGAAAACAAACACAATATCATCAACAACTACTAATGATGAACATCATAATGTTGAACAAAATAGAGATCAAAATGGTGAAACCAATGGCTTCTGGAGTGGAATGTTAGGTGGAGGTTCATGGTAATCGGTAAACGATTATATATATATTTATATCTATATATAGAGTGTTCAAACAACAAGATCTTGGGATTTAATTTCTCGTTCTAACAACTACTTCAAATGATTATTTTTCTAGTCTGTGAATTGTGGATTGTATTTAATTACTTGTTTGGATTTCTTGGGAAACTAATTTGATATAGGGGGTCATACAATTAGTATGGGGTTTCTTTCTTTTCTATATAAACGTATTCATGTTTTCGGATATGTTATATGTATAATCTTGATCAGAAGATTTAAAGATTTGCAGTGAAGAGACTGAAGATGATCAAGAAAATATTTAAAAAAAATGTGAAGAACTTTTACCGAGTAAGTCTATGAGTTTCATTCTCAAACAAATTTCTTACGTTATATGGGACATGAGTTTGCATGAATAGAAGAGAAACCAACTTTGTGTATAACTGGTTGATTGGGTTTGGTAGTACAAACAATAATTGTATGATCTACAATTCGTATTAATTTGTTTAAATTTCTTAATAACAATTTGTATCTATTGAGTTTCGACCTTTACTAATCTGGTAGTATATATTGTACGCCTTTCTCATCTACTATTCACGTGAAAACGTAACACAAAAGTAACTATAATCATGAGAAACATATAAGTGAATAAGTGAATAACATATAATGAAAGTTAAGTGAATGAAAAACTAAAGTTTTATTAAAAATACACATGAGAAACTTATTACTAGAGTCAAGTATATCAAAGTAAATTAGAAGCTTGTTGCCTGCTTACCCGTCACGTTATTGTAATCGGTAGTATCAATTTGTCAATTCAAAGTTCATTTAAGGTGAAAAAAAAGTGGGATATATCTTCACTATGTGTATGTGTACGTAAGTATAATTTATTGATTTGTGTGTGTATGAATTATGATGATGTATGAAGAGGTTAAATAGATATGGACACAAGTCATGTATGTACGTATGTAAATGGAGAAGTTGAAACTACTTCACCTGCTTCAACTGAAAGTTACAACCACTACATTCTATATAGAAACAGTCTCCAAATGTATACATGACCATAATATGCATAGTTGTACAGTACAACATATGGAACATGTTTGTTTTCATTCAAACTTAAAACCATTTTTTTCAAAGTGAATGATGATTACTTTACCTGTTTACCATGCCATGTTTTCTTTAAAATATTACTCGCATTTTCTTGCTTTTAATTTATTTTAAAAATCTGACAAGAACCCTACTTTTGAGCCAAAAGCTATGAGGGACCTAAAACATTCCCCTAGGTGAATGTGCTAAATCCACTTGATCATCTAGAGACTCATAATTTGATCATATTTTTGTTATTTTATTCAACGAGAATTCCAGTTGTTGCAATTTGCTGTAACCCACTAGATGTGCATAATCATATTCACTTCCTATTATTTTATGAAGCCATGCACATGTATGCACAAATAAAATAATTAATAATATTATTAATATAATAATAAACATAAGTAAGAACCTTAGAATGTAGAAACCATTCTAGGTCACATATTTTAAATTAACTAGAGAATGTATATTTTTAGGAAGTTATAAATTTAAATACCCTATTTTGTAAATTCTTGCGTGAGCAAGAATCTAGAGTTTATTTCGATCAACCTAGAGTTACCATTTGATGTAATATATATTTATAGTTTTATTCATGGCATGTATGCATGTATCTATGTATAGATGGATGCATGTATTACAAAGGGTGGTGCATGATATGGCATTATTGGTGCGTGAAAATGAGGTCCCTTTCAATTGCCAAATCGAGAGGCCTAATTCAAATATCTGATGTGTATTTGCTGTACTAGGGTTTCTTTTCTTTCAGTCACATGAGTATCAGTGAAGCTTTAAGTACTCTTTGATCCAAAAGTGAAACATGGATATGTCCAAGGTGAATTTAAACTTCTAACTCATGTTTTATGTGTGTTTTCGTGAAGTACAATAGTCAAAGTTATTGGACTAGAGAGCATGTGACAAATTTTGGAGAGATATGAAAGAAGCAAATTATCCAAAACCATTATTTATGATTAGTAACTTTGAGATAGTTTACATTAGATATGTATTAACGTTACTCGAGCAAAACATAATATGTCTCAAGCATAAAACAACGTACATCACCACAAAAATGCGGTCTTTACCGACGACAAATTTGATGTCTTTACCTATGACTTGTTGTCAATCGGTATAGGTTGAAACTGTCACACCCCGCTCCCCGAAACACGGCAGCGGAAGACTTTAACCAAACTGGGGAGGGGCGTCTCTGTGACGTTTTACGATTGGGTCACAAGCACATGATTATAATAATACATTACTTCCCAATCAAAATACATATGTTTTCAGTACAAGATACAACGGACAAATTTAAGGGTTAATAATTCAAGTACATCTTTGAAGATTAACAAAATAAAACTGCTAATCAAAAGCAAGTAACATAATCTTC
>WOUH02000015.1:687104-702161 GCA_009936405.2 Stevia rebaudiana
AAAACAACTAGATATACATGTACAGTATTCTCAAAACAACTAGATATACACGTATTGTATTATATATTCTTTCCTTTACCGTCTTTAAAAAAAAACTAGATTTTATGTATCAGATTAGTTTGTACTATATTCTTTTGTATTAGATTTTTTAAAGTTTATAAAAAGTATATCACTATGGTACTCAAGTTAAAGAGGAAAAATGTTCATTTTTTAAGGTGCAATTTTTATAAAAAAAATAATTCCGTATGAAAAAATTATGATTGTTTAAAAAATGTGGGAGGAAATTAATAAGTTAAACAAGTGGGCACCATTACCCTTTTGCTTCTTTTTCCACTTACATTTCAATCTACTTGAATCTTGACCATTGATAATGCAAATGAAGGGCGGAGATTTGTTCCTATTATTTTTAGCTAAAATAGTGTTTTTAGGGGAACCAACCTCCATATTTAATGTGATACATATTTTTGTTTAAGAATGTAAAAGATGAATTAATCATAACTTTCTCCTACATAATTCTGTTATATTTTGTGAACACGTTACAACTGCATATTATGTGATACTTGCTCGTCTAATCTTTCTCATTTTGTGGAAACACTGCAAAACTTTCTCCTACATAATTCTGTTATATTTTGTAAACAAATTACAACTGCATAGTATGTGATACTTGCTCGTTTATCTTTCTTATTTTGTGGACACATTGTAAATCTTGTGTTGAAATTTTGTTTAGTCAACCATCTAACACACGGGTTAGTAGCCTAGTTAAACATATAGAAGAATCAAGAACCAAAACTTGAATGGTAAACAATGACCCAATTATTTAGTTAATACACAAAACATTGTATATGATAAATATAGTAAGTGGTAAAACTAGACATAAAAAAAATACAGTTTATTATTTATATCTGTATGATAACTAGTGGGTGTACAGCCCGCGCTCCGCGGCGGAAAGCAACTGTAAACAGAAATGGATGCGCAACAAACTGTAAAGGTAATGTTGTGTTGCTTTGACTTGGTTTTGAATAAAATTATCGAAAAATATGTCGACGCAACGGATATATGAAATTTTAATAAGATCAAAAAAATTAAAATGTGAATATGAAAACACTACGCAACCCTTTAAAATCTCAAAAATAAAAACATGAATATAAAACACTACACACGGGCTATCCATAACCAAAAGTTGATGGATCCAAATCTCACTTATAACTAAAACAATTATTGTTAAAAAATATATAATATTTAAATATTTACCCTCTTATATGATTCATGTTTGTAATTTTTGTAGTTTCTCGATCATAGTAATATTTTTAGAAACTTTAAAACCATCTTAATCTATAACTTTATGGAAAAAATATAGAACATAATATATTATACTTTATTTTTATGTATTTTATTGGTTTTTAATTATATGCATTCCTACATATAATATTTATATATAAGTATGCCAAAGTTTAAAAGAAGATTATGACGGTTTGACTATTTGTAAAATCAAAATGATAGGAGGCAAATGTGATAGATAGATAAGTAATTTCGGCTTTAGAACCGTGAGTCGGTTGTCTCCTGCGATGTTCTGGGGCGAGTGTTGTCGCAGGCCGGTCAGCGAGCTCGGAAAACTCGTTTTTTTTTCATAAGTAATTTCAGGTGTAAAATCAATAGAAATTTCAAACTATTCAAGTCTACCAAAAATGTATATATTAGAAATGTAATTTTATATAAATAATTCAAATTTACATAACTAAATAATTTTATTAAACACAAAAATATAAATTAAAGTATATCTACATATGATTGGTATGTAAACAATCTTTTTACACAACAAAAAAGTTTGAGCTATTAAAAGTAAGTTGAATGCCTTAAATAGATGATTGTGAGAAAAGCAATTAAATAATTTCAAATTTTGTATCAATTAAATTTCATTTGGGATGATTAATAGTTTAATATTCAATCGAAATCTTATGGATTCAGAACGTGTTAACATGTGACACTTATGTTATCGTTTATTATAATAAATACTATACTTAGTATAAGTAGGCATAATGTTAGAACTTTTTCTTTTTATAAGTGAAATTATTGATGTTTTATTTAAAAATAAATAAATAAAACAATTTTTTTGAAGGAATAAATATAATGTCGAATGAATAAAACAAAATTATAAAAAGAGTTTAAACTATAAACCTAAAGCTTTTTTATTTAATAAAATAATATAACTATGAATAAAACACATTATTTCTAATAATCAATGTTTTTTTATTGGAGCCGAAAATATTATTTGAGATTTTTTACAACATTGTCATTTATGATATTATTTAATACGAGTAGATAAATAATTTGTTATCGAAAACCATATCATACATATAGTGTCTAATCTTAGGTTAAATTTAAATACTTTATAAAAAATTAATATATATATTATATAATAATATTTCCAAAATACATTAGTTAAGCTATCCTATTGTTGATGGCTTTACACATAAACTCGAAACATATTCCAAAGTCATTATCCTAAGACAAGCAAATTTCAATCAAGATCACATACATCTTTACTATTGTTCCCTCACAACTCACAAGCAAATAAAAAATATATATAATGTAAGTCCAAACATATTAATCCAAATTATCAAATAAACATAACTCCTGATTCTTTCTTAAATTCTTGAAAATATTTCGAAGAAGAATTAAGAATACCTTCAATAAGAATACGTCGGTCGATCGTACGTAGCACATGGAACAAATTATGGTCCCATCGAGGTGGCAAGACGTTTGCACAAATAAAAAGTATAGATCATATTCATATATGATTAATGGGGTCCATAAGAGGAGTGTACTCAAAGGTAGAAGGTTCTAACAAATGACAAGAGGCCTCGTGACATAGCAACAATTTCGTATTATTGATATTTTTGAAGCATATTAAAAAAGCATGGATCAAAGTCACGAGAGGTGACTGTACTCTATAGCAACTAAATTAGCCATGAGTCTATGTTATAAGCTGAATATACGTATTGCAAATTTAAGTTACCAGTAAAAACCAAATAATATACTAAATAAAATAAAACACCCCAATGTAAAGAAATTACATCCGCTCTAAACATTCCCAATTTCACATTATACGTCTTAAAAGTCAACTCTATGAAATAACATTTTCAGAATTTTTATTATTGAGAAAATCTTCACGAATAGCCTCAATGCCAGAGTTCGATTACGACATCGAAATATGTTGAGCCGCCCATGAAACCGAGAAAAGCATATCATACCAACACTTTGAAAAACAATCACTCTATGCGACACCCCGCCCAAACATGTCCTCCAATCTTGCGTCGCATTTCTTCTATATGGTTTTGTTCTTGGCAATCATAAGAGAACTTCTCATGAAGCCACTAATTGTTGTGAAATTACAGAAAAAAGAAAACGAAATCTATTGCTTTTAACTAAATTAAGAGTCTCAAATGTCTTTCAGATTAAACAATTTGGTTGCTCACTTCAAATTATAACTAGAGTAGTGTTCATCGAATTGTAGAAGGATGGTATTTGATTGAGATCGCAAGGGCAGTTTTCAAATGCATTAAGATTTTTGGCAAAATAACCACAACAAACTCACAAAATAAGTTAAAGTTTGCAATAAGCCTAATGAATCATTACATTCGTTTATTATAGGCCCATTTCTTTTCTCGCCAAAGGCCCCATAACCTTTAAGGATTCTTGAGTACGGCCCTACTTCTTCCTCCATTAGCATTCACATCTCATTGTAGTCCCTTGCGGTGCTCAGATCAAGTGGTGCTAAATAGAGGTGAATCACCGCCACAATGCCTTCCGGGGAGGGTCTCGTGGGTACCAAAATGGTACCGGGGTCAGGGGTACCCTGGATTTACCATTTTTTTTTTTACATTGCTATAATTTAACCAAATATCATATTTTTCAAAATTTATATTAAAATTTGTCTAATCTCCACGTCTCATTCTCTATCTAAAATTTTAATATTAAACTCACAGACAGTTATTTTTATTTTATATCTTCTACGCTTACAAAAATTATAGAAATTGTGAATAGTTTATTTATATTTAGAGAATCTCTATCTATAAACTCCAAATTGTTTAAACTAAAGAATTGCATTGAGAATGAGATAGAGAAATTGCATTGAGAATGAGATAGAGAAATTGCATTGAGAATGAGATAGAGAAAGAATTATTAACTTTTAATTTCTAAATCTTGGAGACAGGAAGGAGGTAGAGATCCGATTGTGAATGCTCTTATTACGTTTTTTTTATGCTAACTGGACCTAGTGTCTCGATGACCACCGGTCTGTGGAGGTTTTGCTATCTACTTGGTATTCAGCCTCATCTCTTGGACCGCACAAAAACATAATATTGTTTCTCATTCATCAACGAAATCAAGAGTATTATAGCTATGACTGACAATGTTGTTGAACTAACCTCGTTACAAGCCATACTTATATAACTTGGAGTTCACCCAAAACCAGCTCCTACTTTCTAAGTTTGTAGTATGACATACAGTGGGGTTGGGGTTGGGGATGGGGTTAGGGGGGTTGTTACTACCGTTCAAAAAGCTCAGTCGAAATCATCTATGTTTAAAATGAGCAGAGTCTGAGCCAAGGTAAGCTCAGCGTCTCTTGAGACTCGATTTTTGGCTCATTTAATTAAAGTCTAAATCACAATTTATATAAATTTTAAATCAGAATTCAGTTGTGAGTGAGATTTTTACTTTGTATAATTATTGTCGTATAAATAAATGAAAATGATTGAACTTCCAACTGAAAGGTTTATTGAACGTGTAGTTTGTTTAATTACGACGACTTATAAGTCCGCAATACGTGCGCCCTTAGGTAGCACATATGTGTTGAAATTCATTGTTCTTAAAGGTCTAAGGTTGTTGCATCCTATAAATACAAGTATGTACCTCCTGATAATAGAACCTATATACAATTGAATCATTGGAAATAACTTGCAATATTATATGTTTATGATCTTTTTCTCTCATCCTAACACGTTTCTAACAATCGCATGCCTTCTAACACAGTACACATAGATGATGACTATGATGATGATGATACCACTTCCCTTTTCTTATTCGGTGCTTTAATTAGGTTCGTTTTCTTATTCACACAACTCGTGACACCTAAAACACGCCTCATCATATAATTAGGTTCCTTATATTTATTGCATTATATGATTATGAAACTCCATTTTTTAATCAATATGAGATTCCAATTCACCAAAAGCAACATTCGACACGTTTGCATCCAAACATGCACCAAATTATTTAAAAAAAATTGATGTCTAGATACTTTGTGTTGCTAAATAAACCTTACCAACATGAATAAGTTTAAACAAAAACGACAACCTTTTAAAATAATGATTCATTTGGTTCATAGTTACTTGACGATTCTCATTTGATCTTTCTCTCTCAATATGGAACATGCCATATAAACGAAAATTAAATAAATATAGCCCAACAAAACAAAAATAAAATAAAATTAATATACCATTTGTCTAGTTCCAAATTTGAGATTTTAGAATTACAAACGCGCGTGAAGCAATCGCAATCGAACACGTAAAGCTTCACTCTTCAGCATTGATTCCAAATATTCGGACCTTGTGCATGTTTGGAAACTTAGCAACAACGAGCACGAAAACTGCAACCGTGTTCAAAAAGAGCATCGGGTTTTGGTAATCTGTTGTGTGAGATGCTATCAAGTACCTGATATATTTATTTAAATACATCATCATCCATTAGTTACAAAACTATGTGCAACTTTATAAAATAGTAAAATACCATTCTTCATCTTGATTAAACTTATTCTAATTGTTGTCTTAACACAATGCGGGTCAATATGGGTAACCTAAAAACTATGTAAATAGAATGGGTTCAAACGGGTTAGAATGGTCAATAACATATCTGATGAGAAAATCAACGAAGATTACCCAAATGAAATATTTGTTTAGTGACACCGTTTTGATTTAAACTAGATTCATCTTTCATAAAAATGACCCATTTAGACCCAAAATGATTTTGCTTAAAACCCATTCTGACTTGCACTGGTTCCGACCCAAACCCGTTCTGACCCGTTACCCAACACTATATGTTTTTTTTATTTCTTATTTGTTTGCATGCCATGTGTACCACATCATAAATTCATAATCAATGTGTAATGACTGCAAATGTTGACAGTTAAACCTACTAAAAGAAATACCTTTTAATTGAAAAAAAAAATATTCAGTATCTCTATGTTCAGTTTGCATTTGTTGTAATAAATAAATAGTTTGAGTGTACAAAAGTTTAATCCTACACAATTAAGGTGAAACTATACAGTATCATATCATATGAACATGTAACAATTATGAAACCACTACAATAGTCCAGATCTATTTTACAATTAATTTCGTAATTATGTTCTTTTCAGTTCTTGAGGTTTCCATGATCCTAATATCCTATATATGCGTATATATTACTGAATCAACTCCACAGCAATCATGACTTTTCAGAATATTTTCTTACAAAGCTAACAATATCATATAATCAAAAGGTCATCAGAGCATTAACTGTGACAATATTTGGAAAGATTAATATAAAAGCTCAAGGGTAAATAGGTAATTAACTTACAAGACCACAGGGACAAGAGTGAGAAACTTCCGGTTGCGAGTGAGCTGTTTGCCACTATCGATTTGTTCCCACCATGTCAACCTGTTGTAGATACCTTGATCATCAGCAAAAGGTGTGCCTTTTTTCCAGTGGAAGAATTGGTATGTAAGCTGATAAACAACACAAATTACAACTCAAAATAAGATCCCAATCACAAGCATACAAGATATATCAAGACTTCTTGTGAAGAAGAGAAAAAACTTGATCGATTATAACACACATATTTGAGTTATTATAGCATACAAATCTACCATTAGTTTCAGGTTATATACTTATATCAGAAATGTTTGACATTCACGACAATGAAAGAGCAATTAGGGTATGAAATGAACATCCTGAGATAAAAGTTCAAACCTTGAATACGAAGCTATAGATCAGTTAAAGCACCAATACACAATCTAAGAAACAAAATCATGTATGAAAATTCAAACCAGCAAAATCATAATGCAAAATCTATTACACACATGAATGTTACACACATCCACAAAAAATTTTAGAACAAATAACAAAATTGAAATCAGAACCAGATCAAGAAAGCTCTAATTCCACAAATTCAGCCTTGAAACCCTAAATCTCGACCAGTAACATCAAAAACTCATCAAAAGAAACAAAATCCTACCTAATTGGCTCGAATTAGGGTTGTAAAAACACGAAACAGAACAAATTACCAGAGCGTGAGAGAGATTGACGATGGTCCAAGCCATGCCAGGAGAACAACCGAAAACGGCGAGAACGACAAGCCAAGAGAAGAACAAGATGAGTATGTAGGTCGTCCAGACGCCGGGATACGTGAACCACTCCGTGTTTTTGTTCAGATCCGTCGGTGGTTCCGCTTGCACATACAAATTGGCCATGAAACGATCGCGAAGCTTTGATGGTAAGATTGATCCCCCTGTAATCTCCGTCGTATGCAGCTTCGAATGATCTGTAAAGTTTGTGTATTAATGGTGATGGTTATTGCTCGTTGACGATGAAGATTATCAACATACATCAAGTGAAAAAAGAAGAAGGATACAAGGTAACAAATCGCCCTCTTTTTCTTTTTCTTTTTCTTTTTCTAAATAAATCGTTCTTATTTTTTTATTTTTGTTATTGTTTTATTTATAGGTATACCTATTCTATCCTACCTTACCTTCACACCATGGGATATTTTTGTAGTTTTCTTACTAACTAAAATACATTTTTGTTTGTTTGTATCTATTTGTGCTTTATTTTCATCATTAGCGGATGATTTGGGCAAATGTACATGTTTCACTAAACCGAAAGAAAAATGTTTTACTAAACCAATAGAAAAATATAAGCATGTTTGAACAAATAGTTATGTTTTGTTAATACAAATTTAACTAGAAAACAATATCTTATGTATACAGAATCATCGTTTGTATGATCACACAGACTTCCATTAGTTAGGGACTGCCACAAGTAAATGATATAAATGTTTGGACTGTTGGTAACAATTTCCTGAGTTGGGATTATTATAAGCCAATGAGTCAAAGTTGGGATTATTAAAATATAATTTGCCTATTTTTATAGACCAAGTCCGAAACAATAGTTGCTAAAAGAATCGAGTTTATTAAACAATATCATATTTTTAACTATTAAGTCCGAAACAATAGTTGCTAAAAGAATCGGGTTTTTTTACGATTTGCATGATGTGACTTCATATAACTGTATACGTATGCGATCAAATAATAAGAATACATATTTTTTTCTACTAAGTCCGAAACAATAGTTTCTAAAAGAATCAAGTTTATTTAAGATTTGCATGATGTGAATTAGGTAATTAAAAGTTAAGCATTTAAAGTTTATACTACCATAAAATCTTTTGTTTCAAATTTGTTACAGAGTTATGACAATTGTTTAATTTTTTATTTTTTCGGTAAGGTATACAAATTGATATGTTCACTTAACAAAGTAGATTTACAAAAAGAATTATAGTTTCCATTCAACACAATAAATCGTCCTCTTAAAGACATCCAATTGATAAGGTGTATCCTATGTATCGAAAAGATCAAGCGTTCAAATACTACAAAATGCAGCTATTAAATTTTAATAAAAATATATTAGAAGCAATTAAAAGATTAACACATCTAATCCACCTCAATTAAAAAAAGAAAAGAAGAAAAATACAATTTAATTTCAGGCCATCATTTTCTACCTAAAATATCAGTCTTTTCAACGAAAGAATCATGAATGAAATTATATCTATCAACAAGCTTTCATATCTTACATGTTTAAATAGCATTCATATCTTACAAAATGCATGTATTAGTGTTTAGTAGATTAGAAGAGTAAACCGAACTTTTCGCCCCTAAGGTTTACAAGGATTAATGGTTTTAGTCCAATCTTAACAGTTTTCATCCTTAACGTTTCAACTCCTAACAATTTTCGTCTATAACATTTCAAATCTTAACAGTTTTCTGTTCCTAACGTTTGAAATCTTAACAGTTTTTTGTAGAGGGTTTGGGGACGAAACTGTAAAGACTTGAAACCTTAGATACGAAAATTGCTAAGCATAGACTAAAACTGTTAAAATTTGCAAACCTCCAAAATTGCAGTTTACACTTAAAACTGCTCCAAAAAAGTAATTAACACAATTAATCTACGTTCATTTTAAAAAAAACAAACACACTTTCATTTCAAGCCATTATTTTCTTCCTAAGATAGTAATCTTTTTAATGAAAGAATCATCTCTGATCTATCAACCAATTATTGATTTTTTTACATACGTAGGTGTGTATACGATAATAGAATTGAAATTTGAAACAATGGCTTGAAAGTTAATATGACATCAAACTAAACTTTAGGACACCATTGATAAACCTACCAAAAATCAAGAAAAAGTCCAATAAATCAAGAAAAAACTTCAAATTAGCAACGGGAAATTGCAAACAACTAAATCAAGATTCTTTCTTTAATCTTTAACAATTAACAATCAACATAGTAATCTTACAAGCTCACAGTAGCTTTACCAAATCTATCCAAACCTTCAACCAATCTTCTTTTTGCTGATTTTGTTCTATAACACCAAATCTCAAAAGCTTCACTTAAATCAGGATATTTTAACTGATCTCCATTCATCCAATCTGCTAAAATATCTGCTTGATCATTTGATGGAAGTGCTGATAATAATGCCACAATTGCCCCTTCAATATTCTGGCATAAATCATCATCCATCTTGTAAGGATACCCTGTTTCGTCATTTCCAATCGAATCAAGAATCGGTTTCGTGTTTCTGATAAACGGAAGCCACGTTTTCACCAAATCGACACGTTTCGCAGGTGGAATTATTACATTTCCGTAACCAACCGCGTCTAAAACCTTCCAATTTAGCTCTATAATCTTTAATTTCACACCCCACATTCTGTTTTTTATTAATTTGTCTTCCATTACCGTGATTACGCGACTGGAAAAGTCAATCCATTGGTCAACGAATTCTTTCATCAACTCCATTTTTGAAAGAATGTTGCAAATCCAATTAAGATCTGAAAGAGATTGCATTACTTTCTTCTCTGCTGACTCATCATCATCATCATCATCAGTCTGTAAAAGTAAACAAGAAAGATCTTTGTCGAAAACAGAACAAATGTTCAAAAGTCCTTTCTTTGACTCTGATTTGACTTCTTCATCTGTTACCACTAATGAAATTTCTTCATCATCATCATCACCTAACATGTATTCAGCTTGTTCTTGAGCTGAAGATTTCAATTCATCCCCAAAAGGCGGTAACGGGGACGCGATTGAGGTGGCGAAACGGATGGCTGAAATGAAAACATTTTTGGTAGCAGAAAAGTCAACGGGTTGAACACGCGCTAAAATAGGCATCGCAACGGGACCCAGTTGTGGGACCACTTTCAAGATTAAATCTTCTTCTTTGTCTTCCCACGGGACAGCTTCTAAGTATTGAATGCAACTTTGTGTTATTTCTTGACAGTTAAATTTAACCGCTAATTGAAGAACACCAACAGCAGAGTTTACAGAATTCCAAGATTCCAATAGAGAATCTTTGGAAAAATAAAGACTTTTTAATAAGTCAACATGGTGTTCATAGTCATAATCTGAGCATTGGATATCAATAAAATCACCACATTTTGGATTTAATAACTTATCTGCAAAATATTTGCTTTTTTCTTTAAGGATTGATGAATGTGCGTTAAACAATTCGGTTTTTCCTTTGTTGTTTCTTAATCGAACAGTGACATCACTTGTGTTTATGTTATTAAACCCAAAACACACTGATGTATTTTCCATGTATAATTACATACGTTAGCCGCCAATTTCATGCTTTCTGCAACAGGTAAATAAATTCATCTCAGTTTCAAAACATCTGCAATAAAAATCAACTGATCATATGCAAAAGGAATTGCATTTCTTTTCTTTTATTTTCAAATATTTCAAAGAGGCTGTATTATACCTTGACCCAAAAGTCAATGTTTGACTTTGTGCAGAAATTAAACAATAAACGTCAAATTTGGAAAACACAAGCCACCAAATACTTAAATTTAGACTGAAACAAGTACTATCTACTCATATTCTGATATTCTCATAATATTTAACAGTTTATCTATGAATTTACTGATATACAGCAATATATATAATCAGCACAGATTCATTATTCTCACATCCAATTAGACATTTAGTATTAACACAAACTGAATACAATATGCTTATGACAGTCAATTAGATGTAACCATCAAACACGTATAAAACCAATATAACGATCGTATGATTAAAAAAAACCCCAATTTCGTACAATTTTGAAACCACCTGCACCAATACCAGATTCAAAAGTACGATTTTCGTAATTGAAGCTACCAATCGCAATGATTGGTAGATTTTCACTATAAAGCTACCAATCGCAATACGAAACAAAATTCCCAAAATGAAAATTGAACATCAACAGCAAAACAACCGAGAATCAAATCATTACCTCGCTAGAATCTCTGAATCCCGAATCATGGATGACCAGCAAAATCGTTCGAACATTAAAGCAAGAACACAACTTGATGAAATGGGTATTAATCAAAGATTGTGAATCGATATGGGTTGAAGTTAGATGATCAAATAGATAAGCACAAAGTGAAAGGGGATATAAATTAGGGTTTTGTGAAATGAGCTCATGCTTTGTTTTGCAGAGGAGATATCCAAGTGTCCATGGGAGGACAACAATACATTCACAAAGGATAAAGTGTAAATGACAAAATTACCCATACTTTTGAATCGACGATGAGCATTTTGTTTTTCTTTCTTGATATTTTTTGTCTTGATTGGAAAATCAAGTATTTAACTTTGAGACTTGAGTTACCAATAATAATATAAGAATCTGACAAAGAAAAAAGATTAGTGCAACTTAACTTCTAAATTAATAAAAGAAAAGACCTATCAGTATATTAAGTTTTAATTATCAAAGATTGATAGGATACCACCACAAAAGTTAAACCCTAAAAGGAAAACTTCAAAAGCTAAACCTTAAAAGTCAACATGAAAGGGTTTGACGAAACGATTCAAACGCCTCTAAAGTAAGTTCAATCGGTATTCGTTTGAGTCGGTTATGAAAATATTAAAATCATTCCTACTATTTTTATAACAAGGAGTTTTCTTATTTGATCTAACAATATATCATAATTTGTTCGTAATGTGTATAAATTTTAAGTAAAATAGTGAGAGAGAGAAAATAAGACAAGTACTAACTATGTTGTGTATTACTTCAAATTAATATGGACAAATTCACATATTGGGATGGTTATAGTAACTATTGTTAATTAACTTTTAAATAAATGTTTATCGTTTTGTTTTTTTTAACGAAAAAATTAATGGATAGATGATTAAATTTGAAATGATAAAAAGTTTGACATAATTATAGTTTTTTTTTTTTTTTTATCAAAAGGCTATTATTTTAGTGACTTGTATTAAAAAAATGGATGGATGGTTATGAAGGTTGGTTCATGAATCATATGATGTATTGGACATCCAACTTGCATGGTTATGGTTTTGTTTAGCTCAACTTGCACAAGTTGTCCCAATTGCCTGTGATGTGGGACCGTACTTTATTTGGAAATTGAAACACACGCTAAAAATAATATCCAATCTTAGCTAAAAATAACGTTTATAGTTCGTAACAAAACATGGTTTTATTAAAAAAAATAATGCAGAAAATCGTGAACTTAATATGATATTGTTAATTCTTATGTTCATGCACCTAGTCCAAATTCATGTAAAACATATATATTGATTTTAAAAAACGGTACAAAAGTTCGTTCTACTACTTTTTATATGGGTATAAAATAATTAAGATGCGTATTATAGATTTTTCAATTGTAATAATTGTACTTGATCTAGTCATCTAGAGACTATTTAAAAGAATTAGTTCTTGAAAAAGAGCTTCAAACATATTGGGCTCTAACTCCTAAAGTATCCCAGCCCAGAGCACATAAGCCCACTTTAAGTCCTTCAGTCTAAAGCAACCCAATCTTGACATCGTGTAATTTTATCATAATATCAAACCCAAAGCTTTATTCATGCAAGTAAATTTGCAACTATCTATTATCTAACAGTTTTAGTTAACATACAAATTATAACTATAGCTATATGTGTGATGTATAAGGTCACAAGGAGTCCTCCCACTCCTTTCCACTTCTTCCCATTGTCACGTAAGCGCCACATCTGCTTTCCCCACTTTTCCCTATTTCACTGGGTATCGTTCGACTTTTCCCCATTTCTTTCCACTTTACCACTTTCTCCCTTTCCCCTCCTTTTTCTTTCTCCCACCATTCGGTGAGTTTCGGTGAGCTCTCCCCGTGAATTTCCGTCCCGAGACCGGGGGGGGCGGTGTTCCCGATCGGGGCCGCTCCTCCCCACTCCTTCCCGACGTCGACTCCTTGTGGCCTAAGACTAATGATAGTTATATACTTTATCTCTTTCTTTGCATCTTTGTATTTTGCCAACAATACATACTAATGTTCGTAAAATTCTTAGAATTATCTACTTATGTTGGTTAAATATTAAATATACTCATGTATAATGGGGCTAGATCATGTAATGTTTTTTCGTAAGAACCATAGGAAAGATCCAAGAAGCGACAAATGTATTAGGATGACGGTAGCTGTGTCCTTATTAGTGAGTTGGATTTATCGTCGATAATTCACTCGTACGTTAAACCCAGAAAAATTAGTAGTTTAGATGCATCGATATCTATATCTATCATGCATTCTTACTGATTGGTGGCAAACCGTCTTTGGAGCGGTCGGAGATCGGAGGCTGGGGAGCGGGGTGTCACATATATGTTTGTATATTCATTTGTTTTATAATTTTTTTTGTGTATAAATTAGTCTCTTAATGAATTGTATATCTAAGATTATATATCTCGATTATGGAGTTGTTATATATTTTTGTAACTACATTAATGTGTTCACATGTCACCTTAAACCATAAAGTAAGTCAAAGTATTAAGAAACCCTTGAATTTTCAAAGTTTACAAAATACTTTGATTACCGTTGGTTCACTTCGCCTCACAATTAATTCATGTATTATCTATTATTAATTTTTTTGTTTGATTTTTAATCTTTTGTTTATGTAAAAAAGGTTAAAAATAAAAAAGATTTAAAAATCGAAAAAGCGGAAACCGAACCGAAACCACCAAGAATAATGAAAAAACCGAAAAAACCAGAAAAAAAAAAAACTAAACTAAAAGGTTGTACAAACTAAATACCAATTATATTTGTTTCATTTCCGGTTTTAGGCAATAAACGAACTGAACCGTGCACACTCCTATCCTATATTCTTTTGTTGCATGGATACCTTTTATGTTGTCCTACTAAATCTGGATTTTGATGGTATATGTGATTCTCAAATGCCATCAGAATGACTAAAACTGACATTTATCATTGTTCTGGCATGACTACCGTGACGGCAATGTGAAAAACGTTTGTTTACTTGTATCCAGTCTTTTACAGTCACAACAACTTAGAAATACACAATACATGTTGATGATAAGCAAGAAAGAAAAATTACTAAGAGCCTAAAAATTTCTCATAACATAAAAGTGTTGTCAAATCTAATGTATGCGAAAGACTAAAACATCCAGTTTTCATACTTGTGTATCTAAAAATCTAGTCACAATATATATATGCAACAGAAAACTACTAGTATTTTAATCACTTTTGCAACCAATATATAAATACTGAGGACGGTTAACGTAAAAAGCGTATAATTCTTGCGAAGCGTAGGGTGGAACGTGGACAGTAGATCTAACTTTTTGGACGGTGAAGATAATCACGGTGGCTAGGGGTGTTCATCGAGTCGGATTTCGAGTTATTCGAGTTCTTCGAATCGGATTATTCGAATTTGAAAATTTTGGATTCAAATCCGAATCCGATCCGAATCTGAAATCGTATAATCCGATTC
>WOUH02000015.1:702261-713530 GCA_009936405.2 Stevia rebaudiana
ATGGGGGCTTCGTGGGTGGGCAAAACGCCCCCGTTATGGGGTACACCGGATAGTCTAACGGAACAAACATAGTAAGAAGAATAGTTGTCAACAAATAATAATAGCTATTAGTTGCCCTTCAGTAATTTTATTTCTTGATGCATGCGTTCATTGTTGCATTTAACATCCCAGTCTAGCCATCGTATACCCGGAAAAAAATATTTTTATCTGTATCTATGATATATTATAATATAGTTTAAAATTCGTGTATTACACGACGTTACATAATCAACACCTAAAACTTAATCATTAAATCATTGCATATATAAATTAAGTTACTATGTTGTGAACACTAAAAGAACTAAATGTTTGACACTCTCATAACTATAAATCATGCCTTGAGATTTTAAAATTATTCATTAAAAACTTTTTAAATATAAATTTCTTAAATTTAGTTAATTAAACAAATTAAAGAAATGCGGAAACTGTTAAGACTTAAAACGTTAGGGACGGAAACTGTTAAGACTTGAAACGTTAGTCCATCCTTAACAGTTTTCGTCCCTAATGTTTCAAATCTTAACGTTAGGGACAAAAACTATAAAGACGTTAAACGTTAGGGACGGAAACTGTTAAGACTTAAAACGTTAGGGACGGAAACTGTTAAGACTTGAAACGTTAGAGACGGAAACTGTTAAGACTTGAAACGTTAGGGATGAAAAATTTTAAGGCATGAAACATTATGGACGAAAATTGCTAAGACTTGAAACGTTACATACCGTTTCTATTAACGATAGACTGAAATTGTTAAGTATATAAGATAAATAACTAATTAGATAATAACAAAATTAAAATCTATTTTATAGTTTAAGATAAAATAAAATGTATAAAAAATTTCAAAATATTAATTTAATTAATTTAAATAATCAAAAACCTCTTAAAAATTTGAGAAAAATCACACGTAATATTTTTTGAAATACTTTCTTTAGATCAAGAGTTGCCTTCTCTACGTTATATCTTTTACAAGTTTAAGGGGAAAAGATTGTGTTTGTTTCGATAAAAAAAAGAGTAAATAGATAATATTGATTATAAGTACCATAAATAAGCTAGACCACAATCTAAATTTTGTGTTTTTTTTAATTATTTATGAAATTCCTTTAGAACCTAAATGCCATAAAAATATAATTAAGTTTGTTAACTATTTCAATTAATGAACTAATGTATTTAATTTTTTAAAAGTCACTCAACTTTTGATATGTGTACCAATTTTATGTAGTTTTTTTTTTTAAATTGTTTAAATTTTTCAAAACTTGTCGAAGCAAATTAAACATATAAGAATCGTGATTTAAAAAATTGAACTTCTTTTCAAATGACTTGAATTATAACGCAATTGTGAAAAATAAAAACAAATTCTTGAAGTAACAACAAAGTTTCATAATTGTAAAATTTAAGTTAAATCAATAATATAATTTCATTAATTAGTAACAAATATTCATAAATGTTTCATTTACCTTAATCAATTTTTTTTCAAAAATAAATATTTATAAAGAAAATACATAAAATTGAAACACTTAGTGAAAGTTGAATTATTTTAAACAACTTTGAGTTATTTAACTGGAATAATTGGAAATCTTGATTACTATTTTACAAAGTTACATAAAATTAAATTCTCAATGTGGTCTTATTTTTAAGGGTTATTGGAATATAATACTCTCAACTATCATCATTTGGTTGGTAATACTCCTAACTTTAATATTGTCTCTCAGCACTCCAAGCTTTCAACTTATTTTCCTTTGACACTCCAAACCAAAAAATAAGTTGATGCAAACAAAAAAAATAAGCTCTTTTCAATTAGTTCGGGAGTAGCAGAAGAAAACAAGTTGAAAGTCGGGAGTGCTGAGAGACAATATGAAAGTTAGGAGTATTGTCTGCCAACTGGTGATAGTTTGAAGTATTAAAATCCAATAACCATATTTTTAAATAGTAACTTACAAAGACTTCTTTCAATTGAACGGTACAAAACTCACATTTGGGCTATCAACATATGTTGTGTCCGGCCAAAATTTCCTTTGGAATGTTTGGTAGGGTGATTGTTTGGTGGGGGATGTTTAGACTACTTTCATTTACAACCAATTAACACAAACTTTTCATTAAAAAACTAATTTCTTTCTTTTTTTTCACATATACAACCAACCAAACCCAATTTTTTCACATATTCACAACCCAAATCATTCTAACTTTTTTACTAAATTAATATAACTTATGATTTTTTTATATTATCAGAAAGAAAATTATTAAAAATAACTGATTTATTTCAGATAATATAAGTTATTTATTTTAATATGAAATTCAGAAAACGAGAAAAATAGTAAACATTAATCGATGTGTGAATAGCTATTTCATATTAAAAAATATATAATTTTTTTGAAATAACTCGGTTTTTAATAAAATTTACTTCTGAATGTTCATAAAAAATTCAAACAACACTATGTATTCAGATTTTTTAAAAAGTTAAACATTACGAGTTATTAAAGAAAAACCATATTAATTGTGAAATGAATTGAATGGGAAATAAATAATAAAAAGAAAATCAAAAGCATCTAATAGAATAGCTCCATGTGTCAAACAAGATTCTCATTTTGGTTGCAACATTTTTTTTTGAAAGATCTATATCATATAACCACAGAAGCTGAACACCTGAAAACAAGGCCGGAACGGAACACAAACAACCAATTACATCATTACAAAGTTACACCAATCGGTTCAACGAACCGACTTAAATCTAGATCAGTTTTTGTACCAGAAAAAGCCCAAAGATTTAATTTCAGAATGAAAACGTCTTCCACCTTCGCTTGCTTTCCGGAGAATATAAAATCGTTCCTAGCCTTCCAAATACTCCAACAAGATATTATAATAGCTCCAAGAAGAGCCTCCTTCACAATAGGACTTTTCCTACTGTGAATATGGATCTCCAGGAGATCACGAACAGAAAACGCAAAAATATTCGGAATGCGACACCAAGAATTGACTTTTTGCCAAATCACCGGTGCAAACCAACACCCCGTGAACAAATGATCTGCCGATTCCTCCATCTCGTTGCAAAGCGGGCAATTGCTATTACCATTGACAATGCCTCTCGTTTTAAGCGCCTCCATCGTTGGAATACGATTCATCTCCGCTCTCCATATAAAAACCATGGTTGCTCCACCGAACAGGTTGAGGAGAAAAGTTGTTCAAATCGTATTTTTCATTTTCTTTTTTTTTTCTACCTGGCAACCGAACCCATTTTCTAGTTGCTGATGGGAGTAGTCTTAGGGCTACGTTGTGGCCGATCGATCCACTTATTTTATGCATAAAATAGTGTAAAACATACGGGTTACAAGTAAAAAATTAGACAATTACCATTTCATTTTATCATAATTTTGTTGCAAATGACCAACAAATTTCCTCTAACCTTTTTCAATGTCAAGACGAAAGGTTTGGCCTTTCATTATTCTTCTATTTCGTTATATGTAAAATACTTTTAATTCACTAACATATACATATTATCAAGGTTGGAGAAGTTGATAGGCGATATCTAGGCGGTGATGTACAGCCTAGGGATTAATCGAGATTAATCGGTATTAATCGGAACTAGGCGGATTGGAATTTTATATGTAATTTTATAAAATTATATATAGATATTAATATATATATATATATATACAAAATTTATATAAAATATATAAAAATAAATCTATTTTTATAAATACTTAGAAGATTTTGACTAATTTTAATACATTTTAGCCAATTTTGATTGATTATAACCCAAATTTGACTAACTCTAACCAAAATTTGACCAATTTTAAACAAAATCTGATCAATTTTGACTTTTTTTAACCAATTTTAACTGATTTTATAGGATTTTGACCGATTTCTGGCCGCCTAGGTCCGCCTAGATCCGCCTAGACAGCCGCCTAGGCCAAAATCGAGGCGTCTGGAGGCCGCCTAACGCCTAGGGCGGCCGCCTAGGCCGATTTTTACAACACTACGTATTATACACATGCGTAGGTGCGAGTACGTCATCAGAACCCATTACTCAAATATGATTTGTAAATTTCTTGTATCTATGTATGGAACTAGAGATATACATATATACATATACATAAAGGGTTGGGTTCAAATAGGAAGGGGTCTTAGGGTAGGAAGGGTAAGGAGGGCTATGGTAACGACACATGGCAGGATAAAATTTTTAATGGAGTTACATTGGTCATTGTGCCCGGCTCGCCCAAAAAAGAATTAATTTTTTTTAATAAAAATTTTTTTAAAAAATTAATTTTTTTTTTAAATTAAAAAAAAAGTGAACTGAACCGACATGTATCATTGTGTTTTTGATATGCATCATTGTGTTTTCGATATGTATCATTGTGCTATACAATGTGTACGTTTTATAGGTTTTCGTGTCCTGATTTGTGTTTTACGATTGTTATTGTGTTATACGATTGTCATTGTGTTATACGATTGTCATTATGTTATACAATTGTAACGATATTACCGTTAACGTCATTTCAAAGTTTCGAATAATTACAAAAATGCCACCGCGTTTTTTCTGGCTGTTGATCAAAAAATCCAATGGATGAGATGACTCCTTACCCTTCCTACCCTAACAATCCTCCTTACTATAACCCTACCATATACACATATACATATACATATACATAAATTACATATTGTAGATGTATGCATACATAAAGATGCACATTCATACATGTATTCACATATTACACATATCCACATGCATAAACACATACACACAACAACACTTTATTATTTATACTAACACTTTGGTTTTAATGGGATTTACAAAAAATTAGATGTGTATTTGATCTCATTCATGTACATATATACCCAATACACTTAGATACACATAATATGTTGAAGTAGCTCCCGTGTCAAGCCCAAGCCGGTGGATCGGCCCAAGTATAGCTAGATAAGTTGGTATTAGTTTAAGGGGTATCATAAAATGACTAAAGGGGGTTCAGTCGGTTCCAAAGTTTTAGGATTAGACGATTAATTAACTTCTAATTGTGAAGCTTGTTAATGTGCCTATATTTGGTATCAGAGCCAAGTTCAAGAACCCTAATAGACCGAGAAGCCGCCACTAAGAAGAGAATGGACCGTCCACTGGGAGAGACTAGGAGGCTGAGAGCTGATCTGCCTAAGAGATCTTGATTCAAACCATTTCTTCAAGTCATACCTGCCAGAGTGTGGGTTGGAGAACCCTTTACCAAGACCGATTCACCGCCTAGCAAAACCAAGGTTACCATCACAAAGGATTTTTTTCAACTGAACGAGTTGGTTTGATTGTGGTTTGGTCAACAAGAGGCAATTACATCAAAGTTTTTGATTTTTATGGTTGCTGACATTTAAGAAAGTCGAAAAGTTTCGTTTTGTTGCTAGGTAACGTAAATCAAGAATACAAAATTGGTATTCTTAGGTTGACTTTTCTTTGCTCATTCTAGACGCGAACCAGGCCGCAACATCCATCAACCTCCGCTCATGGTCACCACCATGCAATCAAGCTATTCTGTTTGCTAAACATAACAATGGGCTTCCGATATCAAGCATGAAATCTTTGGTAAGTCAAAGTTAGTAGGCTCTTTGTTCAAATCCTTGGTGGTGGCTTATATTTCAAGAACACATAAACAAGTTGGTTTATGTGGGATAGGGTAGAATTGATACTTCATTTCAAGTCGGTTAGAGTACTATTTAATTCAAATTACTTTCTTTTCTAACAATTTTTGGTGACTCCTATTTTTTTTTTTTTTAATTGGAAAAGAAAAAAAAATTGCAAGAAAGAAGGCAAGTAATTTTGTTTTGATCGGTAACAAGAGAAGACTAAAATGAATAGGTCTAAGGTTAATGATGATATATGTCAAACAATAATGAATTTTGTGCTTTACAGGATGACGTGAAACTCGTGGTTTCATCATGAAGGTTGAAAAAGCTCTACTAGAAGCCTTTGCTATTATTTGTGGGTTAAGTCACATTCACAAGCAAAGATGTGTATAATGTGAACTGTGCTGGTTAATTCTTGATCACAACCCACATGATGGTGGCAGGTATAGTGGGTCTTCATCAAGTCAGATGAGATTCATTAATATTGTAGCTCCCTTGAAGAGGATGCAATATAACGATGTTCAAGAATTGAGGTTGAAGAGATGAGAGTTTTGCTCAGGATAAAGGACCTTGGTGTTACGTCGTATTGAATTCAGGAAAGAATTAGTGAAGATCAAAGAATGCTAGTGGTTGCTCGACTAAATGGCCAAGAACGTAGCCAAGAGAGTGATGGTGCGAGTTCATATGACCGAATTGAAGGACTATTTGGGCCAAAGAAACTTCCAGGAACAGAGCACGTACAATAGTAGTCTAGCTAGGGGGAACCAAGGAAATATAGCTAATGATCAAATCCAAATTACTTGTAAGAATCGAGTTCAAAGAGATAAAGAGGTGTTTGGGGTAGAAGACCTACCTAATATAGTTAGAAAATTAAGGGGTGATTGCTGGTGTGATTCTCATGCCAGGCCCGAGCCCGTGGGTTAGCCCAACTAGCTAGATAAGCTGATCTTAACTTAAGGGGTATCCTAAGTTGACTAAAGAAGGTTCAGCCAGTTCCAAGGTTTTAGGATTAGATAAAGTCTAATTGTAAAGCTTGGTCGTCATGCAAGAATTTCCTTATATATTCCAACCAAGATTTGGTTTGTGCACATAGCTTGTAACCCAAAGTTTTGTGTTAGTTTTAGGTTAGAAAATTAATTAAGTCTAATTACAAAGCTTGGTCAACAAGCAAGAATTTTCTTATATATTCCAACCGAGATGTGGTTTGCGAACATAGCTTGTAACCTACTAACCTAGAGTTTTGAGTTAATTAGCCTTTTTAATGAAATAATAAAGGAGTTCATCTCAATATCACGTGTTCTTTTGTATCAATGTTATGCGTTTCTAATATACATGTATGCATATATAGCTAGGATACACATACACACATACATATACACTTACACACATGCATAATTCATGTTCTTGATTACTTCGAGACACGGCTACTTGCTAAAAATATGTAAGTATTTACTCTATGTTAAAAGAGTAAAAACGAATTCTCAAGGAAGCATATAAACTTGCACACTGAGCATAAATGATTTAGGGATGACATTTTAAAGGTTGCTCATAGCTTAATTTTGATATTTGGGTTTGCCTTTCAAGCTAGTGCACAAAAGCTAGATAAGTGGTTATCCCATTCCATAGTGAAGAGGGCTAAACAAACCAATGAAATAAATATCTCCCTTAACAATATATGTTTTTTTTTTTTTTTAAATAATAAACTTACCATTCATGACCTAATTCCTTCATATTTTTCAAATATATCCAAAAAGCTGGTTTACATTTTTATATTGAATGAGATCAAATACAATATTAGCACATTACACCCAAAAAAAAGTTAGTGTAAAGACAACTTTATGGAGCTGTCTTATTCTAATGTGACTTATATGAACTAGTTTTCTATTTTTAATTAGTTTTCTTGATCAGTTTATCTTGGTAAGAAACTAGTTGTTGGCTTCTAGTGCAAAATATTACTATTTAGCCCTTTGATATGCATAATCTAATCAGCATTTAACGTGCATTTGGATTTGACATGCTGATAAATGTACGAAAGATACGGAACTACAAAAGATGTACATGAGGTGTCCTGCTGAAAGAAATACCAATTTAAAAAAAAATCTACCAAGTGTCGTGAAAGAAAAAGTTATGCTAGCTAATTAAGCTTAATCTAATGGTTTATTGATTTATGTCACTTTCAGTTTAATGACATTGTAGTTTATTTGGTAAACTTACACTGTCTCCTTTTAGAAACATGCCATCACTATTTACAACTTTACCTAATAATTTGGAAATAAATGAAGCTCAACCAATGTACGATCACCGTCTAGTTAATATTATCTAATTCTTCTATGGCTTAAAATCTAGTTTATTTAGTACCTTTATATCAGGAAACAGTATATATAATATATTGGTAGTGCTTTGTGAGTGTTGAGCATTGTAGCTAGATTAGAGAAAGTTAGTGACATATATATGTCATGCACCATATCTTGACCTACCTAACCAGAAAACATGATGCAACATGAGATCATTTAACTATATAGAAAAAGCTTCTTCCTTTTTATATTCTTATTTCTATATATAGAAAGTGATAACCAAATCTTGGGTATAAATACAACATATGTCATTAGCAACATAGCATATCAAAATCTTGACAACATTCTCTTTAGGGTCTTGCTTCCTAATCTTGATAGATCCACTTTCACTTCATTGTAAAAATGGCTAACAAAAATGGTGTTGAGTGGAGTATCAAATTGGGTGACGGATCATCCACAATGCTTGAGCCCGAGCCTGAGCCCAAGTATGGTGTGATGAGATTGTGGGACCGTTTAAAGAATTTGGTAATTGGTTTTGTCATTGAAGTTGGGATATTTTTTAAGAAAGCTTGGGATTTAGGGGTAGATGACCCTAGAAAATTAATCCATGGTCTTAAAGTTGGGGTAGCTTTATTGTTTGTTTCTTTGTTTTACTACATGAGACCTTTGTATGACGGCGTTGGTGGTAGCGCCATTTGGGCTGTTATGACGGTTGTACTCGTCTACGAATATACTGTTGGTACGTATTTATTTAAATATCAAATACACTATTTAATTGAACAATCTTTTATTATATCTAAGTGTTAATGTGCTTAATAATGTAGGTGGGACTTTGTACAAGTGTTTGAATAGAATTTGTGCAACTTTTCTTGCTGGATTTCTTGCACTTGGGATTCATTGGATTGCTAGTCATTCAGGCCATTCATTTGAGCCATATATCATGGGGACTTCTATTTTTTTACTAGGTAACTTGAAGAAACCATGTTATCAAATCTTCTTATTAAATAAACATAAAACCTAATTAAGTGTGACTTATTAACTAATGATTATCATTATTACAGCTTCCGCTACAACCTTTTCAAAGTTTATTCCTGTGGTGAAAGCTAGATTCGAATACGGTTGCACCATCTTCATTCTCACATACAGTCTGGTTTCACTTTCTGGCTATCGTGTTGATCATCTCCTAAACGTTGCTCATGAAAGAGTATCAACCATAATCATAGGGACTTGTTTGTGCATTATAACTAGCATGTTTATTTATCCTATTTGGGCCGGTTCGGAGCTCCATCATTTAATACCACGTAACATGGATAAGATTGCAAAATCTATAGATAGTAAGTACCTCAAAACATACATCATATAACATCAATCATAACAATTTGTTATATATGTATTTTAATTTAACTCAATGCTTCGATTCTCTTTTCTTAAATAGGTTGTGTAGCTGATTATTTTGGTCATGAAGATGATGAATCTAAAAAAACCTTACAAGCTTACAAAAGTGTATTGAATTCAAAAGCCTCTGAAGAAACCATGGCGAATTTTGCAAAATGGGAACCTGCACATGGTAAATTCTATTTTCGTCATCCATGGAAGAATTACCTTAAAATAGGGATGTCATCACGTCGGTGTGCTTATTGCATTGAAACACTCACCAGTTGCTTGGATTCCAAGAATCAGGTGAATACCAAATTATGTTTTATTCAATAATTAATTAATTATTGAATTTAAGTTTGAGATATTTACCAAACTAAGCAAGTTTGTCCATTTTATTAGAAAAAATAAACATGAATTTTGGAGGCTAAATTCTAAAGAAGGGCAGGCGAAAATTTAGCCTGCATTTTTTAAAATTTAGCCTACGCTTTTTAAAATTTAGCCCGCGCTTTTTAAACCAAAGGCTAAATTTTTTAAAACAAAGGCTAGAAAAGCCGGCTAATTTTAATGGCTATTAGCCTGTACTTTTGAAGAAAAAAAACGCTGGCTAAATTAGCCAGCGAAATAATAGGTGGGAAAATATGAAGGGGTCTTGACCAGATTTTAGCCTGCGCTTTTTCGTTTTTTAGCCGGCGCTTTTCATGTTTATTTTGGTAAAAATTGGCTCAAAAATATTTTATTTAGTAATATTAAATGGATGTAAGATCTAAAAAAGATGCAATGGTTACGAAAACAGGTTCCAGAATCAATAAAGAACCATCTTGAATCAGCATGCATGAATCTAAGCACAAGCACAGCAAATGTTATTAGTGAACTAGCAATAGTTGTAAATACAATGACCAGATCATCAAAGATTAAAATGGCGGTTGAAGATATGAAGACCGCGGTTCTTGAGCTACAAAATGACCTAAAATCTCTTCCAGATGTGTTGATCGAAACACATGATGTAAAGGACAAAAACGAGGTTGTTTTGAGTAAAATTACCGTAATGCCCCTAATTGAAGTCATCCCAATTGTGAGTTTTGCGTCTTTACTTATAGAAATTGCTTCAAGAATAGAAGAAGATATGGTTAAAACAGTTGAAGAGTTAGCTGAATCGGCTAAGTTTAAGCAACCGAAAGATGAAGTAAAGCTCAAACATAATCAAACTACTAATAAGATTGCCTCCGATGAAGAGAATATGGATGCTCTTCAACGAGTGTAAATATGTATGTACATATGAGAAAGATCTGATAAAATAAACGAAAAAAAAAAAAGAAAACCGGGATCATGATGAACCTACCACAAGTAGTCTCTTGCCGCTGTAGTCCTTAGTTGACATAAAGAGACGTATTGTGAATAGATGTATGTTAAAATTCGACGAGGTTATTAATTTTGAATAGTCGTCTTTTAACCAAGTGATATCTTATCTGTCTGATCTCATTATCATCATCGTACTCAGTACTATCTTATCTAGTACTATCTTATATGTCTAATCTATTATGTTGTATCATTTCATATTATTCAATTAATAAGAAAGAATGAGTTTACTTTTATAAAACATGAAGGATATTACATGTTCAATATATTGACAAAAGTTAACACAATTTATGAATAAGGGTTTTACAATTTCTATGGTACGTTCTGGAAATTACCTACATATTAAAAGACACAGTAACGCTTTCGTCCTCTTTCCCGGCGTTTTAGTTTGGAAATTTATGTTGAAATGGTCTATTTAGAGAAGCATGTTTGGTTTGTGGGATATGTTAGAATATAAATATATAACTTTGTTGGATCGGGTTGGGTATACAAACACAACACTCACAAGATTTTCTCTCTTTGTATACTTGAAAATGACGGAAAACACTCTCAAGTATTATCTCACACGATCAAACAGTTGCAAGCAAACACGAACAAGAACACAAGTA
>WOUH02000015.1:713630-747932 GCA_009936405.2 Stevia rebaudiana
CGTATAGAGCTATACGCCCCGTATAGCTCCGCCGTCAGACAAAAATTTCAGATCTGTCGGGTGTCAGTACCCTATACACCCCGTATAGACCTATACAAGACGTATAGGTGGGCCAGGGTTGTGGGAATATGGATTGGGGTGTTCAAATAGCACCACCCTTTAAAATTCAAGAAACACATATATTCTTAATAAACTTATTAAATAGTCTTTACAGGGCGGCAAAAAATATCGCGTTTTGTACTTTTGTTAACTGTCCAAATACGACACTAACACAAGTATTAAACTCGACAGCAGTAGGTTAATTTTGACATGTCATTTACTTAAACACTTATGTCATATAGGTATTTGATGCAACTCTAATAAATAATTACAAATAATACAACATGTCTAATATCATAATTTTTTAAACTTTATATAATTTTTATTTTATCTTAAATTATAAAATAGATTTAAATTTTAATATCATTTAAATTTATTATTATCTAATTAAGTATTTATCTTATATATTTAAAAGAATAAACTCCACTTTTATAACTGAGGTTTCCAATACTTAACAGTTTCAGTCATCTGTTAAAAGAAACCTTCTATAACGTTTCAAGTCTTAACAATTTTCGTCTCTAAGGTTTTTAGTCTTAAAAATTTTCATTTTTAATTTTAAAAAGTTTCTTATGAATAATTTTAAAACTCAACCATAATTTGTATTTATAAAAGTGTCAAACATTTATTTGTTTTATAGTAACTTAATATATATATACAATAGTTCAATAACAAAAAAAAAAAGTTAAATTTTGATTATGTAATCTCGTGTATTACACGTATTTTAAGCCAGTAAGCTTATAAAAGAGTAAGACATGCCGGGCTCACACTTAAACACAATGTAAACCGTGTCATTTACCTGCCAAGCTGTTTATGATGCACTTAAGTTTTTATCGTATCATGTTCACAACCATATCATAGATTATTAATTATTAGCTCTAAGCCTTTCTCATGCATGGTTCAAATATCATAAAAATTTCATGGTTATATATTTATTCTGATAACTAGTAGGTAGACGTAAATCTACGTGTTGTGTGGGGGCGTTAAACCGCGATTTAAAATAAATTTGTTTAAACATACATTAACGTCATGAGAGTCTATTCTGAATGTTGACAGAAATTTGCAACGTTCAGTTTATAATAAATTTTATGTGAACGTAAAAATTTTATATCGAAATATCGATAAAAATAAATGTCTCATACCATGATGGTTTATATAAGTAAACGACTTTCATAAGATAGTCTAAACGTTAATTATTTCACATGAGATAGTCTAAACTTATAAGATAGTCAAAACTAAGATCCAAGAAAGACTTATATATCATGAGATTTGAACATATTACGTACATAATCATGAGCAAAAACATATAATTAAGTCGCACCTGAGTTGTTGGTTTAGACTTGAAGTTAATTCAATATCATTTTATTAAAAAAGACTTTTTTTCTATCCAACGGTCACTTTAGTGTTACTTGTTATCTCGATCAAACGGAATTTAAAGTTACTTTATGTTATTGTATCTCTTGAAAATATCACTCGATAAACTAGAATATGAAACTAATTATGTTTTTTCTACTCTTCAGGGCTTTACATGAGAGAGAAAAACGACCCAAAGGTGGATTAACACGTACCCAATTCTTCCTAATTGCATTCACTTGTAGCTTTGCATACTACATTTTCCCCGGATACATTTTCCAAATGTTAACATCTCTCTCATGGGTTTGCTGGATCTTCCCTTCATCAATCATGGCCCAACAAATTGGATCTGGGCTTCATGGGCTTGGTATAGGTGCTATTGGGCTTGACTGGTCCAGTATCTCCGCTTACCTCGGAAGCCCATTAGCAAGCCCATGGTTTGCCACAGCCAATGTTGCTGCTGGTTTTTTCTTGGTCATGTATGTCATCACTCCCCTTGCTTATTGGTTCAACGTCTACAACGCCAAAAACTTCCCCTTTTTTTCGGATGGGTTGTTTAGTGAAACGGGTCAAGAATATAACATTACCGCGATTATTGATTCGAATTTTCACTTTGATAACGCGGCTTATCAGAAAGAAGGTCCGCTTTATCTTAGCACGTTTTTTGCCATGACTTATGGTGTTGGGTTTGCAGCTCTCTCATCCATGGTGGTTCATGTGTTTCTCTTTCATGGAAGGTTAGGCTTAATACTTTATTAATAATGTAAATTCAAACAAAAAAATGTATTATTATGAATAAACTTGCACTACTTATATATTTATGTCTAATATTCAAACTATTTATGACGTCATATGGTTTTTAAACTATAAATGTGTTTGATGACCGGTCTAGTTGTGAAAACATTGTTGATAAGCATTTTGATTGAAAGATTATTCTGAATGATCTGTTTACGGGGTATTATAGTGAGATATGGGAGCAAAGCAAGTCAAGTTTCAAAGATAGAAAAATGGACATACACACCAAACTAATGAGCAAGTACAAACAAGTACCCGAATGGTGGTTTTGGTGTATCCTTTTTGTAAACATCACTCTCACCATCTTCGCGTGCGAGTATTACAACGAGCAACTTCAGTTGCCATGGTGGGGTGTCATTTTAGCATGTGCAATCGCCATCTTCTTCACTCTCCCCATTGGCATTCTCACCGCCATCACTAACCAGGTAAATTTATCTTCATTTTCATTAATCAAGTGATTTGTTACCATTTAAACTCACATATATGTGTATATGTGTGGTAAATGCAGGCTCCGGGATTGAACATTATCACTGAGTATATAATTGGATACATATATCCTGGATATCCGGTTGCTAACATGTGCTTCAAGGTGTATGGTTACATTAGCATGACACAGGCGGTAACTTTCCTCCAAGACTTCAAGCTCGGTCACTACATGAAGATCCCACCTAGATCAATGTTCATGGCACAAATTGTTGGAACCCTAATTGCAGCTTTAGTGTACTTGTGCACCGCGTGGTGGCTAATGGAGACGATACCAGACATATGTGATTCATCATCCGATGTTTGGACATGTCCCGGTGATCATGTGTTCTATGATGCATCGGTTATATGGGGTTTGATCGGGCCCCGAAAGATCTTTGGAGACCAAGGAACCTACACTATGGTGAATTGGGCTTTTCTTCTTGGAGCAATAGCTCCAGTGTTGGTTTGGTTAGCCCATAGGGCTTTTCCCAACCAACACTGGATCACATTGATAAACATGCCAGTGTTGATTGGGGCTACCGGGAGTATGCCACCAGCTACAGCCGTGAACTACACTGCTTGGATATTTGTTGGGTTCTTATCAGGATTTGTGATGTTCCGATACAGACCTGATTTGTGGCAACGACATAATTATGTTTTGTCGGGCGCTTTGGATGCTGGTTTGGCATTTATGGGTGTGTTGTTGTACCTTTGTTTGGGGTTGGAGAATATTAATTTGGATTGGTGGGGAAATAATCTTGATGGGTGCCCTTATGCTTCTTGTCCTACGGCTCCAGGTATTTTCGTGGAGGGTTGTCCTGCTTTGTCCTTTTGAACCAAATGAACCGTTTCTTCATATCATAATTCATAAATTCTATGTTGTAAAAACTTGCCAATTGGCCCTTAAACTTCACATTTTATTAAATTAAATGTACATTACATTATTTAATATCTATGAAATGTTCATTATAAGAGTATTTGATACGTATTAACGATTTGAATATTATCAAATTATTAGTTGTTATTTATTGTACTTACCCACTGAAATGAACCCTCATATGTTTCTCGGTCACAAATCGAGAGGCCAAACGTGACATAGAGATTCAGATTTGACTTTTATTTCCAGAACCTTGGGTTTTGAAGCTTTTTGTGAATACATATTATAAGCCATTTGATTACTATACGTATAAAAAATCTTCAATAATCCAAACAAACTTGGAGATAACTAATCTAAAGATAACAAAAGAATATTAAAATACCAAATAATACTCAAAGAGATAATAACGAAAAAGATAACAACAATTCTTCATGTGCCTGATTTCATCTCCACGTAACAAACTCAATCGGCTCCATCATCTGGGTCGGGTTTGACGATGGGTTCGACCTCTAGGTCAGGTTAGCCAAGTTTCCCGATATCCTTTTGGGTTCAATTCCAATAAAACCCGATGCTCGTGCATCGATTTGACTTGATATTTAAGTCTAACGTGCTCACCTTGTTATGAATAGTATCTAGTTCTAAGTGTAATGTTCATGATAGAATATGCCATTGTTTAGGATAAAAGTTAGCAAATGTCTTTTCAGTAAAATTCATTAAGATAGTCATGTGATATCTTAAAAAACAAACTGCCATGCAAATAAATTTACTTGTTATCATGATGAAGAAACTCAAATCAATTAAGAAATTCATATTGCTAATAACTCAAATTTTTATAACTTAAATGAGTTAATGAAAATAAATTTCGTTTCTACATACTTTGGGCTATATGACCCAATATGTTTTTGGGCTATGTGGCCCAACTTGTTTTCTAATTTTTTGAGCTAACTGATTAAATTTTGAAGTCCAAATACTCTCACCATAAAACCTCGTTTCTGGTCTTCTTCAAGAAAAAAAAAAAACAATGGAGACTCAATCAGACACCACAGATGAAATCGCAAACATCAAAGAAATTCGCCAACAAATCGAGTCTCGAATCGAAACCCTACACAATTCTCAGCTCGAAATCATATCTTCCCTCCAATACGTCGTTCCAGACATCGTATCATCTCTCGATCTCCATCTCAAGGTCGTTTCATCCTTCAATGGCCGCAACTTCACCCCTCTTCCCTCCCCTAATCCTAACACGAAACGACGTCTTCAACCACCGCCACTTGCTCCCACAATCAAAATATCCAAACTTTCCGGTGAATTACCGTCAAAACCCTCGTTGGAATCTTCACCGGTGGATGACAATGGGAGTGGAACGACGCCGTTGGCTACTGTGAGATCAATGGTGGCTGTTTGTTTGATGGAGAGGGTTCCGTTTACGGAGATTGATTCGGTGGATCTGGTGAACAAACTGGAGAGTGAGAGTTTTCAGTCGGTTACCGCGGCGGAGAAGGCAACGTTGAAGGAGGTCGCCGGTGGGGATTCGGTAGTGGCGGTGGAGGTGGCGTTGAGAGCTATGGTGGAGGATAACGGCGGCGTTCAGCTAGAAGAGCTCAAATTGAATGGGAAATTTAGGGTTTTGATCAAGGGGATTGATAGAACTAGGTTACTAAAAGAGTTACCGGAATCAAATTCAACCAATTCGAACGGTGGTAATGCGAATCACCAAGGTTCCAGAACCATGGGAGATGGCGGTTGGGTCGGGCCAGACCCGGCCCAATTCGGTAACCAGATAATGGGCCCTAGAGGGATGATGGGTGCGGTCGGTAGACCCAGAGGAATTGCGGTTAACCCGATGCACAGGCCGCCGCCAATGGGGATGTATTCGCCTATGGGCGGTAGTGGCAGCGGTGGTAGCGGTTCAAACCCGAAGCCGCCACGAACCGAGGAAGATGATCTCAAAGATCTTGAAGCATTACTTAACAAAAAGTCATTTAAAGAGTTACAAAAATCAAAAACCGGTGAAGAGTTGTTAGACCTCATTCATAGACCTACTGCAAGAGAAACTGCAGTTGCTGAAAAGGTAATTTTTTTTTTTATAAAATCTTTCATTAATCTTGTGTTTAAAACTTGAATTGAAATATTGAATTAATGTTCATGATGGATAATATAAATATATAATATTTAAATTATGAATCTTGATTATTTCAGTTTAAAAGCAAAGGTGGTTCTCAAGTTAAAGAATACTGTACTGCTTTAACTAAAGAAGATTGCAGACGTCAATCTGGTTCTTTCATTTCTTGTGAAAAGGTTAATACTTTATTACTTACCACTTACTAATCACCAAATTAGCAAATTATCATTACAATAGTCTTGTTAATTGTAATTAAGCTTCTTAATTATGGTATCAGGTTCATTTCAGACGTATAATCGCAGCCCACACTGATATGAATCTTGGTGATTGTTCTTTTCTTGATACCTGTCGCCACATGAAGGTAAAATAATCTAATACTAATAATGATTCAAAAAAATGCCACATTTCAATCCTACATTTTTTTTTTTAACTTTATGTGAATTTATAAAATAGATTTAAGTTTCAAAATTTTTAAATTTATTATTATCTAATTAAAATTTAAATTTGACTTTTTTATTTCTAAAATAATAAATTTTTAGGATTTTATTTTTAAAAGTTGCATCAACTCAAACCAAACGAACTCTGATTGAGCTAATTTCAGTGTCGTTGAAACCGTCTCGTCGAAAGTATCTAAGGTTTAGAGTTTAGATTTTAGGATTACATTTCAATTTATTGTTTTGGTTAAGTTTTTAATGTTTAGTTTCAAGTTTTAAGTTTAGCATTAAGGTTTAGCTTTCGGGTTTAGTGTTAGTTTTTCAGATTTAGTTTTAGAATTTTAGTGTTTATTGGGTACAATATGGAATATAAAAATGAGATTAAAGGCTTTTGAATATAAAAAATATGAGTATGCAATAAAAATATGTTAGTTAAACTTTCAGTATACATTTATATATTTTTAATTATATAACCCCATGTAATACACGGGTTTATAAGCTAGTAATAATCATCATCATCATCATCTGCTTTGTTTTTCACCTTGAATTTTTTGAATTTATATATTATTTTTTATATCAGACTTGCAAATATGTGCATTATGAATTGGATTCAACACCAGATGTTCCTCACATGATGATGGGTGTTCCACCACCATCAAAACCATTAAAACCGCAACGCGCTGAATATTGTTCAGAAGTTGAACTTGGTGAATCACAATGGATTAATTGTGACATTAGAAACTTTAGAATGGATATTTTAGGACAATATGGAGTTATAATGGCGGACCCACCGTGGGATATTCATATGGAATTACCTTATGGTACAATGGCTGATGATGAAATGAGAAACCTTAATATTCAAGCTTTGCAGACTGATGGTCTTATTTTTCTTTGGGTTACAGGAAGAGCGATGGAACTTGGACGCGAATGGTATACGATTTTTAAAAAAATCATAATTTATTAATATGGTTTATGAAGTTGGTGGTTAATTTTAAGGGGTAATTTTGTAGAATAGTAACCAAGTTTCTCAAATGTTCCAATTAAGTCGCTCAGAGTTTTTTTTTTTTTTTTTTTTTTGAAGTAACTCAACTTGTACTAAGTGTTCTTGTTCCAATTCTATGTAGCTTCTTAATAAATTTTGTTTTTTAAATAGATTGCGACGAATGAAACATATATGAATATCTGTTACTAATTAATAATATTTATTCTTAATTTGACATAAATTTTACAATTATGAAACTTTGTTGTTATTTCATGACCTTGTTTTTTTTTTACAATTGCCTTAAAATTCATGTTAATTGAAAAAAAGATTTCACTTATTTGAAATCAAGATTCATATATGTTTCATTTGCCCCAATGAATTTTAAACAATTCTAAAAAAATTACATAGGATTGGAACATTTGGCAAGTTTGATTATATTTTTGTGGTATTTTTTAATGATGTTTTGCGTTTTTAATTGCATACTTGTAGTTTGGAATTGTGGGGATACAAGCGCGTTGAGGAAATAATATGGGTGAAAACGAATCAACTTCAGAGGATAATAAGAACAGGGCGTACGGGTCATTGGCTTAATCATAGCAAAGAACATTGTCTTGTTGGCATTAAAGGCGATCCGATTGTCAACAGGAATATTGACACCGATGTCATTGTTGCAGAGGTTCGAGAAACCAGTCGTAAACCAGACGAGGTTAAATTTAATTACCGTCTTTATTTGCGTTAATTTGTTATTATACCGTTGGTTAACGATTTTGATCTCGTACATGTTTTGTTTAATTCAGATGTACCCTTTGTTGGAGAGAATCAGTCCGAGGACACGAAAACTTGAATTATTCGCTCGGATGCATAACACACACGCAGGGTAAGATTTTAAATATTAATTTTTTATACAGATAATAACTAGGTTAGAAACCCGTGTATTGCAGTCTGCATGTTGAATAAAGAAAATAGTAAGTAATGATGATGAAATAAGAAATACATGGTTAAGTGTAGGAAAATAGTAAAAAATCATGTGGTGACGTAGACATTTACTTATGAGTAAACTGCGTTCATCCTTGGAGTTTGCAAGATTTAACAGTTTCAGTTCACCCTTAACAATTTCCATCCCTAACGTTTCAAGTCTTAACAGTTTTCGCCCCTAACTTTCAAGTCATAACAGTTTTCGTCAGTCCTTAACGTTTCAAGTCTTAACGGTTTTCTGTTAAGGTTTTATGGACGAAACTGCTAAGACTTGAAACGTTATGAATGAAAACTGTTAAATACTATAAACCTCGGGGACGAAAACTGCAGCTTACTCTTTACTTATTTATTAGGTATAGATTACAATGTGGTTTGTTTAAACTTTATACAACAATTATCTTGATTGATAATGATTGCGTTAGGTGGATGTCGCTTGGTAATCAATTAAGCGGGGCGCGATTAGTGGATGATGGTTTGAGGGCGAGGTTTAAGGCGGCGTATCCTGAGGTTGAAGTGCAACCGTTGTCTCCGCCGCGGGCCTCCGCTATGGAAGTGGACGGTGGTAGCCAATCAAGAAGCCCGTTTGCGAGAGGTGATTCGCAGCCCATTTCAGCCCAATTTTCTGATGTTGGACCACCGGAGAGGACGAACTATGGTCCACCTGAATCTAACCAAAGGAATCTTGATGTGGAGATGACAAATGGATGATGACATTTTTTGTGTTTGTGATGATGGTTTTTTATTTGGTCACAGGGTGTTAAGATTATGTGTTAGATGTAATATTGTTGTTTTTTATACGTGAAGTAAAGTGGATTTTATTGGGTTTCAACATGCAATGTGTTTGATAACAAACCTAAGAGTATCAAATTAGGTTTTGAGTGAGTGATGAAATCGAACGGTTAACTAATAAAACCAAACCAAAAATCTGTTTTGTACCATATAGTTAACCGAATTAAAAGAAATCAAATATTAGCGTTCTTATTATCATGTATTTTTCTCGTGTTTTTGGCGTTTACAACTTTATTTCTTTTGTTTTCTTTTCAATTCTTTCGTAACCTTGGTAACTATCATTTGTTGACTCTTAACCTTTTAACTATTATTAAAAAAATGTTAATCGAGACAGAAATAAATGTTTATACCAACTATACACAACCAACTTGCTTGTAATTCTCGTAACCTTGCTCATATAACCAACCCAAACTCTAAAAAGACGTTGAACAATTAACCAAAACTAGACTTGGTTATTGTTTTGGTTTTGGTTATTGTTGCGATTTCTTGAATTACAGACACCGAGCAAAACCGAGCACACCTCTGGTTTGACATAATATATGAAAGACGGGTTTTTATTTGAGGGTTTCGGTGAAACTATGAAGTTAAGAAATCTAGAGTCGCAACAAGACGATTACATTCTTCATAAATACATCCAACATCCAAGTCACGCGAATAGCACGTGACAAACTACTATTCACCACTTACCAATGCACTAAAACCAATATAAGTTGCAAAATCATAAAATCTTTCTTTAGTTGCATCATAGTTCACATTAAAGTCTAGAACAAATGTAATTAATCATAACAAAATGATTCCCAAACAAATAAAAATGTTTAACTCAACCTCCTAAAAGTGGAGAAATGATCATGATGCATAATATGAAAAGACACGAAAACATGTTGTAGTTTCCTCACCTTGTTTATAGCTTCAACCCACCTCTAGCCATCGCGAGTGCACCCTCATACGTATGATTCCCACCAATAAAACCGCTCATATGCACAAAAATGCACCCTGAAATCCCGGTTTCCTTTGACAACTCATCATCTCTTAACCCTCTCCACTGTGACGGTAAAGCTTTGCGGCTCTCAAAACTATCGGGAGATTTCGCTACCGCCTGCACCCGCCAGCTTTTGCTCCTCTCATCCTGTCAATAAATAAAAAATATTAATTAAAAAAAAAGTTTGTAGGTAAATTTTAAAAGAAATATGGATTTTAATAATCTCAACTTTGACCTGATAATCCAACTCATGAAACTATTACCACCACTCTCAACTTTTATATTATTTCATATTTACCAGTAATACTCCCCTACTAACGGAACTTAACACCGTCAGCATTTTGTTAACGCAACATCATGCCACATCAGCAATTCTTGCTACGTTATCATGTCATACGTTATCATGTCACGTCAGCAGATCTTGCCATGTCATCATGTCACGTCAGCAAATCTTGTCATGTCATCATGTCACATCAGCAAAATGATAACGGTGTTAAGTTCTGTTAGCGGAAACTATAACTAGTAAATGATATACATATTAAGAGTGGGGTAATGATTTCCTAAGTTGGGATTATCACAAGCAGGTAAAGTTGGGATTATTAAAATCCAATTTTCCAAATTTGATGGATACCTGGTAAAGAACGTATTTGATAGATGGTTCTGTTTTTAACTCCTGTTCAAGCTCAAATAAATGAAGTTTCCACTGGTAACAAAAGGATTAATAATCAGATTAGTTTATAATTAAGGAAGCAAAAACAAGACTGAATGTGTGTTAATTAAGATTATTATAAACTTACAGGACAAAATCTATCCAAAACCATGATTTCTCCACTCGGATCAATATTAGTTCTTGCTGCAAGACATTCCATGACAATTGATCGCGCTGGAAGCCATGATTTTACATGAAATCGAACACTCTGTTTACACAAGTCAAAAGCAAGCAAGTAGATAAAACTTTATTTGTTGATATAGAAATTGTTTTTTTTTTAAATTAATAAAAAAACTCACGTCTAGAAACTCAGTGCCAGCAAGAGTCATCGCCCGTTGGAAAGCTTCATTTTCCTTTTCGGAAGACTGATCAGGATCGGTCCAATCTAAATTAAATTTTCCAACTCTTGATGACAAGTGTGTATTGTTTACATATTTTGGAGGTTGATCGGTGTCGTATTGATTGATTCCATTGTCAATTGCATCAATCGCCTATTTCACAAAAAAAATAAATAAATAAAATTTGATATATCATCTATCTATCATTGATATTAAATTAATGTTATTACAGACCCAACATTTATCTATCATTGATATAAAATTAATGTTATTAACAAGAAATGATTTTAAATTTGAAGACGTCTAACACTAGATAAGTTAAATACTTAGAGCATGTATATATCAAACATTAACTCAGTTGAGATAAATTTGAATTAAGATTGTAAATGACATGAAAAACAGGACCATAAAATTAAACAGCTCAATGTTTGTGTATGCTTCATAAATTGTATATTGGAATCCATTTAAATACGAAAAATAAAATCTAAGTTATGAAAAGAAAACAATATATTTCAAATATAATCATTACCTCCATGAAGCTTTTGTAGATTGCTAGATATAACCTCTGCACATCTGGGTGGCTTTCATCAACCTGAAGCTCTTTTGCAATTATTTCCGTACCAAAATGCTACAAAAGAAAACCACTTATTACTTATAGCAAAGAAATGCTACAAATTCAGTACTGAAACCTAATTCTTCCACTTATTAGATTATAATCGATTCTATTTTATTCTATCTAGATGATTGATTAAACAAAATCTTGAAACATTAACACTGGCTTCAACCACTCTATTGTACTATTAAACAAATTGAATTTGTTCTTCAAAACAAATATGTAAAGTATATATACCTTATATATAAGACCTGCACTGCTAAGTTTAGTGGTAAACCCATGTCCAAAAACCTCAGTAAAACCCTTTTGGTGATGATCATATCGATCTCGACTCGGATCATAAACCCCACCAACATCAAGAACAGCATCAAGAGTCTCCAACAACTGAAACCCAACACCCAATTTTCAATCAACAAGTTATATTAACCACAAAAACACAAAATTTTAACTTAGGCATTTACACAAACAGTTGGTGTGCAAGAACAAAAACCTGCGGGTCTCTTGTGCGAACGATTTCGGCTCCTGAAAACTTGTTTGTGAGACGGATCATGAAGCAACCGAGTGCTTCATCACAGTGAAAGCTTCCATTGTGTGTTCCAACTCTTTTCAAAGGGACGTAGGATGGTGAATTGGTGGAGAAAGTAGCGGCGGCCATGAGAGTGAAACTGAAGGTTTTGTTGGGGATGTGAAGTTTAAGAGGATTGAGTAATTTTGTAGCGACGGTAAACATGCCTCTGATTGTTTCAAAGTAGTCAATTCTGTGTTTTATATGGGCTTCTTGCTTTCAATTTGTTAATCGGCCATTGATGTTTTAGGTCCACAATTGGTCTAAATGTTTTCCTTTGGAACCTTATTTTGTAAAGATTATGCTTCAAATTGGTTATTTATTTATTTATTTCTTTCTAGAAAATAAAACTTGCAATAGTGATATATGAAGCTTAAAGTTACAAACAGTTAAATCTATATTGGTTTTTAGTTTTACATAACTCAGTTTTATATATGTATTTTGTTGTAGATCTATATTGTTTTATATATGTGTTTCATTTTAATTCTTTTTAAACTCGACGCTCCTTTAATGCAAATTAGTGTTAGTTGAATTATAATCTATAAATATCAAATTAGCAAACAATTTTCAAGTATGCACTTTATTTTTGTGTGTTATCATAATTGTCTTTGAATGTTCAAAAAATGTAGATATTACGACAAAAAGTTACTGTACAATAAAAAGGTATGAAGTTACTCATGTCTTTAAATCACAACTAGAATTCTTGACCCGCGCGTTGCTACGGATCTGCTCTATTGTCCATGTCTCAGATTACATAGTTATATGCAATCCTTTAGTAACAGTAACCTAAAATCTAAAATAAAGAAAATTAAATGAAGTTTTCCTCCCCAAAACATTTCATAGTAGGCTAAAATTCAATATATTTGCTAACATGGCCCAAAAATACAAAGCATACTAATATAAAAAGATCCGACCAGGTCGAAATAGCCAGAAAAGTTAACAAATCCAAAACATTGAATATTGCACGCAAAACGTGATATGCGTATTGCGAAATTCAGCACATCAGGGGTGCATCGTGCAATGAGACACGATTTTCTTCAAGCATACACAACTAATCTCCATAACCATTAGGGACTTTGTAATAAAAGACAACAATAAAATCACACAAACAAAATATGCAGGAATTTCAGATTTCAACACAGAATCCTAAAATTGTAAACCATAATATCTAAAAAAAGATGATCATTGTTGCATTTGTTAGTATAAGCTATAAAGTATAAACCAACCAAAATTCCTTTTTCACCTAGCTCTAAACATGAACCGTGGAGAACCATACAATTTTACAAATTTATCCCTTTCCTTCATAAGAAGATGCGATCTTCAACTAATCTTTGACATCTGGCGTACAAAAAAAATTAGTACCATGTAAGAATCGAAATGAAAGGTTCAATATGAGAAATTTTCCCAATAACCGTAGGCTAAGTCATCCGTCTAATGTGAGCTAGTCTTGGGTTCAATACAGGAATATATAGAATAGAGGAGCATAGATTAAAATGATATTAAAATATATAGACTCAATACCTACAGAGCATTCAACTCTTTCTCTAATTCTCCAAATCATGTGCAAGCTCTTTCAGCCTCATTGCCTTTAGCTATAGCATATTGCCAGCACAATATTACTGTTATATTACCTCTAATTGCTGCCAAACATGTTCCTTTGGTTCCAAAACAGAGATTTAAGTGTGACATATAAGTTGAGTCAACCATTTTTTAAACAAAAAGTAAGATCACCATTGTGCAACATACTGAAGCATAATATCATAATATGTACAATGTTACGTATCCTCCATATAGAATCTGGAATGGTAATGTAACACCCCCTCGAAACAGTCAACGGTTTACGGAAGCAACAAGTATTCGGGGGTGTGATCATGACCGGGTCAAAAGCACAAGATTACATAAAGAGAATACATGCCTTGAAATACATCAAAATACTACAACGGTCCACAAGTACATCAAGTTAACCAAAAGACATACAATTCTGATAATAGTACAGTTAGAAGGCTAATCAAAATAACATGCAGTTCAAATTTACAAGCAACAAAACATAGTCTTCCTGATGTACTTCTACCACAAAAGTCATAGCATACCTTTCTTAATTTCAACCTGAAAAAGGTTTTAATTTTGAAAGGTCACCATAAAGTTGGTGAGTGCATAACGACTCAATAAAATGCTCCTTGCCCTGTCAATATACGCAATTATAAACATGTACAATAGTAAATAACATAAAGACCGCAACCAAAGCCTGGTGACAGAGTTTAAATTACGGAACGCAGTCCATAATATGCCCCGTGGTAATGCCTAGCAGAGCAAAACCTGTACGTCTGTTTCTATGGTAACAATCGTCCGTCACAGGGGAGTCGCGAGTCTCCCAACAAACGGGGTTGTCAATCCTGATAGTACATTCGATATTACCACTCGGCCCATACCGTGGGTTAATCTGGTTGTGTTTCTCATGGTTGGGGACTTAAGTCTGCTAGTGTTCAAGTAATCCTTATGTCAAATTACATTCTACATGCATACATTCATATAATGACAGACAAACAGTTGTTCAGTTTGTTCAGTAGGTTCCCTGAGTTAAAAACATGAAAGCAGTAAAAGGGGGTTACGAACTCACAGTTACAGAGATTCACAGTTTCCACAGCAAGTGTAATGAATTCCCAAGTTGGTAAGATCACAGTGCTCCAAATCCTACAACGGTTTGGATTCGTTTAAGTTCACGTTATTGACTAATTACGTTCTCGCAATTTAGGTTTATTAGATTCTGTTATAATACATATGTTTATGTGTATATTAGTTCACATTTATATGTAATTCACAGTTTGGTTGTCGGTTGCGCGTTTCACCGCTTATCGGGTCGGTACCGGAACGCGGTTTGATCCGATTTCACCGAGCATTGAATTCTATTAAATTAATCCTTCAAATATGTTTTTCTATTGTATGAGATGTCATTTGACTTTATTTAAAGTGTTAAATCTATTTTATAATTAATTTGTAACTTTTGTATTTTTATATTATTATATATTGATTAAAAATACAAATTGTAGTTCCTTAATTCCAAATTTCACGAAATTTATTTTATAAGTGTTTTTCACCAATTAAGAGTTACTGTAAAAATTTGGTGAAATTTCTCAAAGTGTAACTATTTTTCCTATTAATTTATGGTCTTTTTTTATTTAATAAAAATAGTTAAATATCTTAAAAAGACCGACAAATTTTATCCTATGTCTCTTTCATGGTCTAAGATTTTCTGGTAACTTTTAGGAAAATCTGAAACTTTTAGGAAAGCTCATTTTTATCATTATAAGATCACTGTAATTTTCTGGAACTTCAATAAAATCATTTCCCGAAGTTTTCCATTTTTAATCTATTAAAAAGGTGCATTTTTGAAAACATACTTCTACTTATCCACAAATTATGAATTTGAACACGATGTTCTTATACATATTCTATGACTTCTGAAATTTTTGGGGAATTTTTGGGATAGTTTAGACTTTAGATGGCCGTTGTTCGAATAACCGGTTTTTGTGTATGTTTAGCAAATAATTTATAGTAAGAGTTCTACAAGTCCAAATGAACTAAAAATCTCCAGTATTTCCAGTTTTCATATATTTTATAACATATAAAAATCTCGGGTTCAAACTCGGTGTTTAAGTGTGTTAACAAAAAGTGTCCATTTTACCATTTTCTTGTACAAAGTAATTTATTCCAACATATCCACAAGTCCAAATGGTTTCAAATTTTTCAGGATTTCTAGTTTATTCATTCCTCACATCATACTAAAATTTCGTGACCTAGCTCCAAGCCTAAGCATGATTTTCATTTTTACGTATTTACCACTTTTAAACTTGAAATAGTTTACTAGTTTTGTGGTTTTTGACTAGTTTATTAGTCCCTACTCATTTTCTTTTTTATTCCTTTGTTTGTTGTGGATTTTTCCTTTGTTCATAACATCTTTTACATGGTTTTGTTTATAAGTTTTAAGGTTTTTACACAAGTATATATTTTCTTGTTTTTTACTTTTAAACCTTTGTTTCTTGAGATTTCAAACAAGTGAAACTAAGATTTCATAAGGAAAGTGAGGGTTACAGATTATACCCACTCCAAGCTAGTTGAAAAAACAAGAAAAGAAGATAGTAAGGAGGGTTGAACACCAAGCCTTTGATCTTGAAATCTTCAAGCAAACTTCAATCTTTCAAGCTCCAAATCACCAAATATTAAGCAATCTTTTAAGAGAAATCAAGAAAAAGAGGTTCCATGGTTACTTGTTATGATCAAGGGGGACTTTTATGTTGTAAAAGATGGAGATTGGTGAACAAAATTCAAGAGACGGGGAGGAGGGAGGTTTTGGCCGAACCTAGGAGAGAGGGGAGGGAGAGAAAGGTAAGGTGAGGTGATGTGGTGTGGAATGGTGAGGTCTTGATGGATGGGTTAAGTAGAAAAAGTCATAGATTTGGGGATGGTTACTTTCATTTTTTTATTAGATTTAGTGTACTTGTAAAAATCTTCTAGTAACTAGGTTGTTGGTTACTAGTTGGTGGTTTTGTTGGTTTGAAACCATTAGTTACTTTGTAAGTATTCATGTTATGTTACTTGATTTACTAGCTTAGTAAGTGTCATGAAGTGGTGCATTAGGACTTTTAATGTGTTATATATATATATATAAGTAACTTGTTGCTTATGATTAATTTATTTTATGTAATGTGCTCTTGGTTCATGATTCCTTCAATTTACATATACGTTTATATGTATGTGATTCATGGATTGATTAGTTAATATTGTCTCTTGCTTGCATTGTACGGATATCCGACGTCACACGTCATGGATTTTAATTATCCGTTTAATGTTAGTTAGTGAATCTGGGATAATAAGTGCGTCGTGATTATCACATCTTGATTTAAGGCATCAAATCCATTCACTAATGGGGTTTGCACATCTCGTCATAATTTATTAGACAAGTTTTACTTATATATTTAAATACATAAATATTCCGGAATATAATTCACGTATATGAGATAACACGTATAATTGTACGTATAAGTGAGTCAAAATTAGACCTGAAACTTGACGGTTGTCACAGCACCCAAGGATTTTATTTAACAGGCACCCATAAAAGGCTCAGACCAAAATCAACTCGTAAATTTTAGATGACCAGAACCAACAATAGTAGTTGAGATATAAAAGGTTTCGAGAAAGAAGAAGATGACCTATTAACTAAAAATACTGTGGGTTGGGCCTTTTGGAAACAAAGCCCAATAATTATTTTAATAGCAAAAAACGGTTTTTTTTTGTTTGTAGGCATGTGAAAGATATAGTTCACTACAAGTTCATGTCAAAGTTTAGTAGTCTACGAATCCATGTGTATACCTGCCACACACACAGTGACTTTACATAAATAAGTTTTTAGTTTTTTAATATACTTTGTACTTGTACTATGTAATAGGTGTTTCTTAATTAATTATTTAACTTAATATTAATGATTATTTTAAGTTCCTTATTCAACAGTAGTCACTTTTCTTCTAAAATTATGTCTACGTATCATATTCAACACTAGCTTTTATATTGGTTATGCATATCATTCGTAAAAGTGTTTATGTAATTTTTTTAAATATTTTTTATTTAGTTACATATTTCCTTCTCATTTATTCTTGTGCATGAATAATTTTTTTACGGTTTAATTTAACTTATTACTTGATTCATTGTGAACTAACATGTTCTAACATAGCCTATTTTTGGCACCCACTGACTAAAAATCCTGAATCCGCCACTGGCCAAATCTAGGTTGTTTTCCTTTTTTCGGTTATAAGTTAATACACAAGAAGTTGGCGGTTGGTGGACAAGTGTCGTGAGTTTATATTAACAAGTTCGTGTAGTCAATTTTATAAAGTGAATACAATAAGAAGCTTGATTCAAACAATATTCTACGATATCTTTTTCATAAACAACTATAAGTGTAACCACATTGAAAACAATTGATTCATTTTTAAAACAGTTTGAAAATTTGTATTGACCGGAAGAAAAACATGCACTTACATTTACTCAACTTTATAAGAACCAATTTTTTTAATTACCATGAGAATTATACGTATAATAAAATAATGCGTACATATTTTAAATGTAACACCATAATTTGTATGCTTTTATATATATACGACATATATTAACTCTTGTTAAATAAATAGGTTATTAGTAGAAGGGTTGTTTGGTCATTTCTATGACAAAGAGGAGTAGATGTGTAACTACGGGGGCTGAATTTGCCAAGTTTGTTTCTTAGTTTGTTAATCCTCTGGTTAACGACTATATTAGGTATAACGGATTGTAAATCAGTTAGTCTTTCCTTGTGTAATCGTTTTCATCTTGTAATCATCTTTGTACGAATTCAATTCAATAATATGAAGTAGAGAGTGTTTCAATGGTGTGTGTGTATTCGATCATTTGATTGCTGTTTCGTTTTTGGTGATTTTCATAAACAACTCTTTTATATGTGATTTCAGTTAACTACTATATATTGTGTATCAGTATATGTATGAGTATCATCATGTGCATTAATTCATATTCGTATCGTCATGTGCATTTCATATTCCTACCACCATGTGCATTTCATTTATGATACTATCACACTGATAGCTAGAGACAAAATAAAAGGGAATATATAAGGTGCAATAGCATAAAATATTGTCAGTTAAGGGCGAAGAGTGAGCATATATTATTATATAGCATTACGAATCATATAAGGTATTGTTTTTTGTGAAGTGTGGGAATTAGACATGTACGATTGATTAAACTTTTTCGTTCATTACAAACGGTACCTATTCAAATAATATATAAAATATCGAAAAGATTAAATAATAGAACAAAATTCCTCTGTTGTTTAACTTTTCCTATTTTAATATTAGCTCTATTAGATTTTCTAAATCAAATAGTTGTATATACTTATTATAATCATAAAATATTTCTCTCATAAAGTCAGAAATTTTATTATTTGTAAAATATAATACTTGCAAATTTTTTATGAGATTAATTAAAAAAAAATGTATATGTAACATAGCATTTGCGTACTAAGATTGTATATGTTGCGGGATTGTATTTCGTTATAATTAAAGGGCGTGGATATAAACATTTGTTACATGATTATGCATATGCCACTTACAAATTTTGAGTGTATAATTATAAACACACAACTTTGTAATTATGGTGTTTTCTTATATGATGGAATATACGTAACACAATGCGGTGCAACCGATCGAGTGAGTGAGTGTATCACGCAGGAGAGAAGACTCACCCGAGTGAGTGGGGGGTTGGAAATGCCTGGGTGATTGCATGTGAGTGAGTAATCATGAGTGGTATATTATGATTGGTAGGAGAATGAGAGGGTATAATATGATAAGTTGAAAAAAAAAGGAAAAAAAAAGGAAGATGGGGGCAACGCCAATGGCTCCACCGACGGCTTGGCTAAGTCATGCCCCCCAAAAATGAAACTCGGGGCAGTGTTTGGGCGTGAGTTGGATCGACGTGGGTTGGGCCACTCACCCCTCACACCGGATATCTAACAAAAAGGTAATTGTGAGATAATGTTACAACCCAACCGAGAGAACACAACCCAAACGAGAGAACACAACCCAAAAGACTAGTCTGATGGGTGAGAGAGCCCATTTAGGTTATAAACCTCACATCAATTGCTTATACAACCGATTTGGGATAAGTCTCATACCTTGCAATGATTTCGATCCGTAAACAGATAACACATCGTATTTTACACATGAGAGGTCTTAGGGTTATTGCAAGATAACATTTGACGTCAATTCTTTTTTCGCATGAGCCATCATACTCTATGCCCTTGATACTATAATATAATTGAGAAAATGAGTTAGAAAAAATAATAGAAAAGGGGTGGTAGGTTATGAGTCAGACGACCCATATTGTTTATTGACATATAATAAACAAATTATTTCATATTTTTGTTTACTTAATTTTTTATAATAAAATGTTAAAGTCTGTACCTTCCAAGTACGCCTGCCTGTACCCTCCTCCCAATCCTCTTTTTATACTCGCATCTCCACACACTCCTCAATCCTCCTCATCATCATCATCGTCATCTCCAACTGACAACCTTAATCTCAAACCTCAAACCTTAACTATGAAGACACTCATCCGCTGCCTCTCTCGAGTCGCCGACTCATCCAACTCTAACTACTCTCTTCTACATCAAGACCCTCGATTACCTCGCCGAACACGAACCCCCAAAACCCGCCGGTCCAACCGGGTTCCTGAGGGTCACTTACCGGTGTTCGTCGGTGATGAGATGGAACGGTTTATTGTCAGCGCCGACGTACTTAACCACCCGATTTTCGTTAATCTCCTCAATAAATCGGCTCAAGAATACGGGTACGAACAAAAAGGTGTTCTTCGGATCCCGTGTCATGTTCTTGTTTTCGAACGGGTTTTGGAAGTTGTGCGTCTTGGAGAAGAAGCTACTTACGAGCAACTCGAGATTCTTTTGGGTGATTGTTGATGGAATTTGAATATTAGTAAACAGCCGCAAATAGGTTGATGGATTATGCTTTTAGGTTAATTAGTTTTTAATCATGATTAGTGTTTAATTAGTCACATCTTAATCTCTTTATATTTGCATATGCGATGACAGATTGGTTTTTGTGTGGTCTGTACATAATGGTTTTCATATGTAAATAAACATGAGGCCAGATATAATTTGGTGTTTTCCGACGTTTTCCTTGCTTCATTTAATTAGATTAAATTAGTTATTGGTATTTTCGTTTTAATTCACATGGTTATTTTCATCTTGAATGAACAAGTGTCATTATAGACTTATAGTTGGATATTTTTGAGAGGCTATACTATTCTGAGAAATAAAAAGAGCCAACAAATGATGTGTTTATGTGTTGGTTTAGCAATGGTGTTTGAATATTGGAAAGTTTTTGTTTTATTCATAAATTGGTATAGTTGCTCCATGTGCTTGGTTTGATATATGTTCACCTAAATTTGCGGGCTTTAAGGGATATCTTGTTGCTACATGATGTACTCTCCAAACAAAAAGTTGTAGTTCTACATGATAAAGGTTGTGTTGAACTTATTTTATAAGTTAAAAGAAAAACCGCGTTTACTTCTTATTCTACGTGAGTTAGGTGAATTCATGGTTTTAAGAATTTAAAAGCTTACGTTTCATGACTGGTTCAGACTTGTTACGAATTCGACGTCGTGTCAGATATATGGACCTAAATGTATTGATAGGGTGATACGAACACAATTTGTTCCACCTGAATTACGTTAAAGTCATAATACTTGTTTTTATTTTTCTTTCAAACTTTCACCATAAAATGTTTGGTATGTTCAAGTTATGTCATTAAACACATTTACAAAAAACTAATGAAACTAAACTATTCAAATTGTGAATTCGACTGGTTAACCCTAGTCGAACACTCGAACCCGTTTAGCCAACCATGTTAGCATTTTAACCAAACTTGAACCGAACCCATTTAGCCAACCATGTTAGTATTTTTTAACCAAACCTGAACCAAACAAGTTTAGACCGCCCAACTAGTATATATTGTGTTAGGTTCTTTGTGTCGTATTTTGGCTCCTAACATATATAAGCAAGTGAACATGCATTTGATGAACAAACCTTCTAGAAGAACTTGCAACTTCTCTAGACTTTTAATCACAACCACCTCAACCAACTTGCAACAAATCGTCTAAACATGAGTTGTAAATCAAACTTGACGAGTGGCCCGCTCACATGGTGGTCCAATATCTAGTCATCTAGCAACACATTACCCACAAGAAATATGTATCACAATAAAGTTCCTCCTTAATAGTGATGCATATTCAACCATAATCACTTCTCAAACACTTCTAGCCTTTCAAACCAACCCAACTACAAGTTAAAGAAAAAAAATATATCCTACATCTGATATATTTTAATGCGCTACATCATATATGTTCAATTGTTCATAACATCTTTGAGAAATGAAAACAGCATATCATTTTTTAAGTTTAAAAATAAATTTTGAAAAAAAAGGAATCAAAAAGCATAAAGCTGTATGATATATAAGTCACTGTTGGGGCTTATAATCATTATCGTACTCAGTATATCTAATCTGAAGGTAGTGTCTGAGGAGGGTCAGATGTAGACAGCCTTACCTGAGGCTGCTTCCAAATATACCTTTGTCTCATGATGTCTGATCAACCTCAAGCTTTTAACATTATTTTCACAAACATAAGTAAAATAACGTTAAAATTAGTGTAATTTTACTTTTGTCACTTAAGATCCCACACATCTATACAATATACGTGTGCACCACAAACAGGACGCGCGCACCACACATATATAGTGTTGGGGTTCATCCGATCATATAATCTTATAATACAGAAAACTCCATTAACCTCTTTTAACTTGTTCGTATTTTGGGATAAGCCCAAATAGTTAATTTAATTGTAAAGTCTTCAAGCAAGTTGGGTCAAAAACCAATTATCTCGAATCCACTACATCTCGACTTTCTTATGATGTTCATCATTCCAAGAAAAACTTTTGGCCATCTAGAGACAATAATTGAAAACTACTATGTCTATTTGCTATATTAATCCATCTTTTTTAATAAACTGGTTGATAAACTTTGATTTGATAATTAAATTGATTTAGTTCTACTTAGAAAGGGTCAAATGAGTCACCACAAGTCATCGTTCACAACTACCCCACGACATCAAAACCGATGCCACCACCTACCGGTTGACATTATCGTCTATATTACCTCCACCTCTACCATAACTGACACCGTCATTGCCACTGCACCACCACCGTCACCACTTAACGATTTCACCATTTACTTCACCACCACCACGCACCGCCTCTGGCCTCAACTAGCCCAATAAGAACAAAAATGGAATGTGAACCCATATTGATATCTTGTCTTTTAAAATGGCCCGTTTCAACCTAATCCCACTTTGATCAGAACTTTTGTCAACACAAACTAAATTGTTATTTTGTCCATCAAAAAATTGTTTAGATCTAAACCCATTTTGATCCGTTACCTGACCCGACCAGACCAGCTTGCTTGTGAGTCTTGTTACCAAAACTCTCATTCAAGTAAAAGTCACGATCAAGATTAACAAAGTGTCCATACTTATAATAAGGTTAGACTCCCATAAAACCCTAATTGTAATGAATTGTTATGAATGAGTTGTGAATATACAACAATGACCATCATTTCATCAAGCAAACCATAACCACACTAGCGAACCACTTTTTCACCATTGCCTTGACTCTAGCAACTCATTTAGCCTCCATCACTACCATTTCTTACTCTTAACGGTTCTAACTTTTGATTACAAACGGCTTCGTGGTCTGCAATCAACCGCCATCCGGTCAGTTATTTGAGCTTAAAATCCTAAACAACGCGTGCTTGCCTAAAGCTAATTGTGACTAAACCAGTCAACCATTTTCATAATAATCCTCGGTTCCAAAGTCCAAACAAAACACCAACCGACAGAAGTACAATATTAATCATGTATTTAATCATTCAAGAGAAAATTCATTCTGAAAAAAAATATATATTAAGCTCTTTAACAGCCTCTATTTTTAGGAACACAACAATAGGACCTTAAATTTATGATGAAACATCTACAACAAACTCATGTACTTGTTTACAAACTTAGTGAACCACAAGCAAGGTGAGTTGACACTAAAAAATATTAAATCAAACTTTATAAATGTCTTACACAGACACGGTTGCAACCGCTTCATCAAGAGCATCAACACCAGGGAGAACTTTGCCTTCAAGTAATTCCAAACTTGCACCACCACCGGTTGAGATGTGACTCATCACATCCGCCACTCCGACCTTCTCAACTGCCGCCACCGAATCACCACCGCCAATGATTGTAGTCACCCCCTTTCCACTAAGCTCAGCAAGCTTCTTTGCAACCGCCTGCAATTCACAATCAAATGTATAAAATGTATCAAATGCATGATTTTATCATGTATACTTTTAAATGGGAATTGATAAAATAGTTTAATGGATTCAGTTGTGAAAATCGCTATGAGCTAGTCGGGCAGTGGGGTACTGACAACTAATCGCGATTAATAGGTATTGATCGAGATTAGAGGATTTAAATTGTTGTATGTAATTTTTCGAACTTGTGTATACACACACATTTTTAATCGATTTTGACTGATTTGACCAATTCTGACCAATTTTCTACCAATTCTGACCAATTTTGATTTGCCCATTTACCTTCTATTTCGATGTAAAAAGTTTATATTTTATGAAAAAAAGATTAATTGTAAAAAAAAAAAAAAATTAATAATTTTACCGTCTATAGACTTAATGGCCAATTAGGTGAAATCGCATTAGTGCACCAACAATTAGCGATTAATCCCGATTTTTACAACACTAAATGAAATAAATTTTACATACCTCAGTTCCAACTGCAAATTTGTCAAACTCAAACACACCCATTGGTCCATTCCAAATAACTGTTTTGGTGGTCTCCAAAGCGTCATTAAATGTCTTGACAGAATCTGGACCAATATCTAATCCCATCCAACCATCTGGGATAGCAGATGCTGGCACAACCTACATTACCAAAACAAAATATTACATAATTATTTATTTAATTAGTAAAATAAAATTAAAAAATCATAAATAACAATTATTAAGCAACCTTGCTGTTTGCATCCGGTGCAAACTTATCTGCAATCACCACATCAGTTGGTAACAACAAAGATACACCTTTCGCTTTCGCCTTTGCAAGAAGTGTAGTTGCAAGATCAAGTTTATCTTCTTCAACCAACGAAGATCCAACTGATAAACCTTGCGCCTTATAAAATGTGAAGATCATACCACCACCCAAAAGCAAAATGTCGCATTTTTCTAAAAGAGATTCGATAACTCCAATCTTTGATGAGACCTTTGATCCACCAACAATGGCTGCAAATGGTCTTTTTGGGTTTGAAACCGCGCCATCAAGGTAATCCAATTCCTATATTATATTCAAACAAGTTGTACTTCGTTATTCAAACGGTTAATATAGTAATTAGGATTAAGTTGTTTAATTAAAATGAGTTATCAAACCTTTTGCAAAAGGAAACCGGCAACTGATGGTTTTAAGAATTTTGTGACTCCCTCGGTGGAAGCATGGGCTCTATGCGCGGTTCCGAACGCGTCATTTACGTAAAGATCTGCGAGTGATGCGAGTTTTTCTGCAAATGAAGGCTCGTTCTTTTCTTCCTCTTTGTAAAATCTGACATTTTCAAGGAGAAGAACACCGCCTTCTGGAAGTGAAGCAACCAACTTTTCAACCTCTGGACCGATACAGTCATCCGCCTTCACAACCTGTTTGTCAATTGTATAATAAATCAGTTATATCTAAAACAATTATTCAAATTCTAATGTTTTCAAGTATTCAAGGCAACAATGTACCAAGTTTTATAAAAGTATATAATAGTGATTTGGGATGATTTATATAGAAAAACAAATGAACCGACTTTTATACTTTTTACAATTTGCGTAAAAAGACGAACCTCAACACCAATGAGTTCGGTTAGTCTGGGAACAAGAGGAGCCAGGCTGTACTTAGGAGTAACACCTTTTGGTCTACCCTGAAATTTTATAAAAAAAGTAAGAGATGAGAAAACAGATATATTAAAAAAAAACCTTCGTAGTATTCTTTCTAACAAAAAAAGTATAACTACATGAAATCATAAAATACACAAGTTGATTAATAATAATCAAGCCCAAAGCATAAACTCAAGAGACTAATATCATATGGTCGACAATGCAAGTTTCTTGCTTAAAGTTTTTCTTTTTGTAACCCTGAGATCTCACCAGAAAAATACAATACCCATTAATACCCTGCTAAAAAATCCCTCATAAAGGTTTTCTTGCGTTATGTTGTAAGAAGAAAAATGCTCATAACACAGTATCAACATATTACCATATAATAAATGCTGTAATATATATGGGAACACTACAAAGATTGTGATTGTAGCTCATTACGATCAGCTACCAAACAGGCGTTTTAAGTATAACATTTTGTTAGTGGCAAAACGTCGAACACCTTGTGTGCAAAGCAAAATCAAATGATCAAAAAAAAAAACAACTGTCAGATAAATCATACGCTTGAGATGAAGTTGTAGCATTTAGAGAAGAAATTACTACATACCAAATGACTTGAGAGGATGACTTTAGCACCATTGCTAATCAAATGCTTAATAGTCGGAACAGCAGCTCGAATTCTCGTATCATCAGTGATATTCTGATTATCATCCAACGGCACATTCAAATCAGCCCTAACAAATACCTTCTTCCCCTTCAATTCAGCCGGAGACAGGTCGCCAACGCTCTTCTTCGCCATCTGTACAACGCGATTGATCGGTTTCACATCAGTGGTGAGCGATCGGAGCTTGGTTGCAACATGCGAAGAGAGAGTCGGATCTGCAGCAGCGAATCCGAGACCACGAAGCGGCGATCGGAGGAATCGAGAGTGAAGCCGGACGGTGGGGCTGCTCCGGGAAGTAGTGGAGGATGAGGAGATGGTGGGGAGGAGTGAGAGAGAGGTGGGTGATGGTGCAGACGCCATTGTTGAGAGATTGAGTTGCAGAGAGCGAGTGATGAGGAAGATGATGATGGGTTTATTATGTGGAGGTGGGGGGATTTAGGGATTGGTTCCTTATCGTTGAGGAGAGGCCGAAGATGTTCGTTGTTGGATATGCCCATTCGTTTTTCAACGTCTATTTTTTACGACGGATTTAAGCCGTCGTAAATTATGGTGGTCACTAATATCAGGTTGTTGAGTGATCAATGTGAGACTGAGGTTTGACAAGTGGTAGTGTGATCCCTTTTTTCATTTTACAAAGACATGTGGTTGGTTTTATTCTTAAATGACAAACTTAAGGACCATACATGAGAGACATCTAAACCATTTGAGAGTCCAAATTGAAAAATAAAAAACTTAGGTTATACATAGGTAAGTAGATAAAAAGTGAGACTCGAACCCAAGGTCTCCCGTAAGAAAAGCCTTCAAGTGAGACTCAAACCCAAGGTCTCCCATAAAAAAAAGTAAAAGGGTGACCGCATGCTATAAGCCATTGGCATCTAGGCATTTATTTAATCGTCTAACTTAAAACCTATGCTAATATATATTTTATATAAATATTTGATGTTACCTTTTTTTCAAATGGTCCTAATATAATTCACACTATTCTATGCACCCAAAAGTCTTAAACCCAATACTATGAATGAAGGGCTTACACCTTCGTCACTACGCTAAACTTTACTGATCTTATCATATTTATACAATGGAGTAGGATCAAATACAAACTCTATTTTTTGTAAAAACCATAAAAACCAAAGTGTTATTATAAATAACAAAGTGCTAATACAAAAATAAGGTTATACACCATCATAGCATTGTAAAAATGTTACTATAACACCTTGTTATTCATATTATCACTTTGAATCTCATAATTTTGACAAAATAACATTTATAAATAACAAAGTGCTATTATTAAAAGTTATGTTCTAAATACAAACATATCATTGTGAAAACACTACAATAACACATTGTTATTTATACTATCACCTTGGATTTCATATTTTTTACAAAAAAAATGAGAAGATTTTATAATAGCACTTTATTATTCATAATAGCAATTTTGTTCTCACAGTTTTTACGAAAAACATGTTTGTATCGGAACCATCCCCTTTATACAATAGCAAGATGTAATGTGTAAGAAATAATTTCACTTTCCCTCTTAAAGAACGTGTTTTCAGTTCTGAGTTCATGCTTACATTACAAGTGAATCAAAAATTATATTATTAACATCTCCACCCGCATTGCCCTTTTGGTACACTTGCAAGTTGCAACATTCGGATACAAAACCAGATATCACCTCTTTACAACAATTATTGCGTATATTCAAGCCTAACAAAATTTTTAAATTAAAATGTTATATTAAGCCTCATCAAGAGCATCAACACCAGGGAGAACTTTGCCTTCAAGTAACTCCAAACTTGCACCGCCACCGGTTGAGATGTGACTCATCACATCCGCCACTCCAACCTTCTCAACTGCCGCCACCGAATCACCACCGCCAATGATTGTAGTCACCCCCTTTCCACTAAGTTCAGCCAGCTTCTTTGCAACCGCCTACAATTCACAACAATTAAATAAAATAAAATTTAACAGCAACATGTACCTTGCAGGATTTGGACTCACAACCAATTAGTTGCGAAGTATTTCACTTTATATCCCCTTAGGGACAACAATCAAATATAAGATTCCGTTAAACTATAACTTTAAACGAGTCATCAAAGAAATGTTACACACCTCAGTTCCAACTGCAAATTTGTCAAACTCAAAAACTCCCATAGGTCCGTTCCAAATGACCGTTTTGGTGGTTTCCAATGCGTCATTAAACGTTTTAACAGAATCCGGTCCAATATCTAATCCCATCCATCCATCTGGAATAGCAGACGCGGGTACAATCTACATAAAAGTGTAAAACATCACTCGTTGGTCGAATTTCTAACCGAATAAACAGAATTACACAGTTTTGTAATTAACATATAATAAGAAACCTTGCTGTTTGCATCCGGTGCAAACTTATCTGCAACCACCACATCAGTTGGTAACAATAGTGATACGCCTTTTGCTTTCGCCTTTGCAAGGAGTGTTGTTGCAAGATCAAGTTTGTCTTCTTCAACTAATGATGATCCTACTGATAACCCTTGCGCCTTGTAAAACGCGAAGATCATTCCGCCACCTAAAAGCAATATGTCGCACTTTTCGAGTAGGGATTCGATAACGCCAATCTTGGATGAGACCTTTGATCCGCCAACAATGGCTGCGAATGGTCTCTTTGGGTTTGAAACCGCGCCATCGAGGTAATCCAATTCCTACATCAAATACAAACAAGTTGTAATTCCTTACTAGAATAGTAGAATCAGTGTTTTCAGAACATATCGGTCATATGTCTGGTTATGCCTATTTGGTTCGATTCTATTTGAACTGGTCGGACCGGTGAACCGGTTTAACCGAACCTGGTGGTTGGACCGGATTATTTTTTTTTTAATGTTTTTTGCCTTCAAAATCTCATTTTCTTCCTAATTTAGTATTCCATGATCCATATTTGGTTTTTTAAATATTTTATTTTTATTAAAATTGCAAGTCAACTCAAAACATAAATTATTTTCTTATTTTGCCACAATTAGATATGTAAAGAAGAGTTTAATTTTTCTATTATTTCTTGATGTCATCTTGTTCTTAAATCCGGTTCAATTGATCCGACTGGTCCAACCAGTGGTCCAATAACGCAATCAGCTCGCTGTCCAGTCCGATTCTGAAACCATTGACCAGAATGGTCAAAGTAGTTGTTATGAATAAAATTTAAAAAAAAATAGTTATCAAACCTTTTGCAAGAGGAAACCAGCAACAGATGGTTTTAAGTATTTCGTGACTCCCTCAGTGGAAGCATGGGCTCTATGCGCGGTTCCAAAAGCGTCATTTACATAAAGATCTGCAAGTGATGCGAGTTTTTCTGCAAATGACGGATCGTTCTTTTCTTCCTCCTTATAAAACCTAACATTTTCAAGTAGAAGAACACCGCCATCTGGAAGTGAACCTACTAGCTTTTCAACCTCTGGACCAACACAGTCGTCCGCCTTCACAACCTGAACACTAATCATACTTCAATATATGAAAATGCCAATGAGTCGCGTATGGGACGGTTATTGGAAATCCCTATTCCATAACTTACTATAAAAATGTGTTGCTAATTACCGCAAATTTTTAAAACTAATCTCGTACCAGAACGCCAATAAGTTCTGATAATCTGGGAACAAGAGGAGCCAAGCTGAATTTGGGAGTCACACCTTTTGGTCTGCCCTGTTAAGTTTTATAAGAAATAAATTAGTTGCAAACTAAAGATTGTTTGTTTCTTGATTTATACTTTGATTAATCGGTAGTTCGGTACGCCATTGCGATTTCATCTAATCGTTCATAAAATCTGCAGGTGGCCAAAATCGGTCAAAAAGGTGTGTATATAAAAAATTGAAACAGTACATATAAAAATGACAATAAGATTAATCGCTACAATTCTTTTAAGTACTATGCTTTTATGTCAATTTATGTATCATAACTTGATCAAAGCTTTGTGGTATAACTATTTATTAACTGGGGCTATAACTGCTCAATTCAGTTGAGTACAAAATTGAATAAACAGATACGAAAATCACAAACAATGAAGTACAAATTAACCAGCGATTGATTACCAAATGACTGGAAAGTATAACTTTAGCACCATTGCTAATCAGATGCTTGATCGTAGGAACTGCAGCTCTGATTCTCGTATCATCAGTAATATTTTGACTATCATCCAACGGTACATTCAAATCAGCCCTAACGAACACTTTCTTGCCCTTCAATTCAGCCGGAGATAAGTCATCGACGCTCTTCTTAGCCATCATAACAACGCCGGTGATGGGTTTGCCGGAGGTTCGTCGGGATCGGAGCTTGGAAAGTAGGGGATCGGCGGCAGAGGCGGCGAATCCGAGGCCGCGGAGTGGAGGGCGGAAGAAACGAGAAGAGAGGCGGATGCTGCGGGAGATGGTCGGAGACGATGTTGTGGGAAGGAGAGAGAAAGTCGCCGGTGATGCGGCGGAAGCCATTGCCGGAAAATGAACGACCGAGCTGAAAGAATGGGAGGATAATGGGAGAAGATGAAAATGATTGTTCTTACTTCTTATCGTTGAGGAGAGATTAATGTTCGATGCTTTTCAAGCTGCTGAGTCTTGTCAGTCTCGCTCCATTTTCTTTTTACAAAACAGGTTTCTATAAGAAAAAACATATAATTGAACATATGTGGATATCAATATGAAAATACATTATTAGTTTTTGAAAAACTGAATTAAGAATTAAAATAAAGAACAAAAGATTCAGATCGTAAGCTTGATTTCTTAATTTTCATTAGCTCGAAACTCGGGTATTCATAAGCTTACAAAACTTGAAAAAAAGAAACTTATTTGACTTCAATAAAGTCTCACATCTAGAATCTTCTAATGTAATTAAAAATGCAATCGATCCACCATTAGCTTAATGGACCTGGCCCGACCAATCATGCGCTCGACGGGTCTATCCAACCCCATCACCCATGAGCTCGGGTAATGGGCTCAAGCCCGTGCTTACGATCCAACAGTTTTTTGATGACATAGTTAAATAGGTGGAAGGTTTAATGTATTTCAATATTCTTTTTGTTGTCACTCTCTAATTTTCAATCTATTTAAGTTGTTCAATCACTCAATGGTCATCAATCATACTTGTTTCACTTGCTAGAACACTTAGAAAAGTTGCATAATATTGTATAGAAATTTTTGCATGAACTTTAGAGATTTACTTGAAGAAAGTCCCTTCTAGTTCTCACACTTCTTGCTTGAGTAAAAAGTCTTGCTCGATGTTAATACATAAGGAGGGAAATTTTGTTGGTTGGTCCTCATTCTCATCATTCACTCGTTTTAAGATCAAACTTCAAATATTTTTACTTGAGACATTATATGCATGATCTTATTACTAGATTGCATACGGTCAGATCATTGGTGAGGATTTGAAAAACGTTCTAAATCACATAATATTTTTGGCTTCCGTTTCAAATTATTTTTACAAGGTCTAGATGGGAACTCTATCCTCCATTTTGTTGTTGGTGTCATGTGTGTATGTCTTGAAAAAGAGGGAAGAGAGGAGAAGACAAAACAAGAATGATCCAAGTTCATGATGGTTATGTAGAATTTTTTTTACCAAAATGTTGGAAATTAAGCAATGATCAATATAAAGTGGACGAAGATGCAACTAGCCAACTATGCAGGTAGAACTCAATTTCCCAACTTTGAGTTCTAGAGGACATCGATTTGAAGCAAACTCTGATTAAAAAGTCTTATCTGAATAGTTTGTGAAAGTTGTGTTGGTGCTATAAGCTATTGCATGTTAATTTTATGTCTCAAATTCTCAAAACATACAACAAAATCAGTGAACATGCATTCCAGTATATCATAATAGTTGACATCTAAGATTTTTTTAATTTTGTTTTCCAGCCATTTCACATTTATTGATTATATATATCTTTTTCCATTTTCAAATTAATAGTTCTATTAAATATATTAATATATTATAATCATCAACATTTGAGACAATTGCTTAAATACATCTAATTTAATTAACAGATTAAACGACAACAATCTGTTCCAGAAACTTACATCAATAGCAATAATTTTACTCACCATATGTACCGCATTCATTCATCGGGCTACAATTTGCTCGATGGCACCCCGACAGGTGAAGCTCTAGCTCGTTTTTCCACAACCCGAGAGAGCCTTTTCACTTCCTCCTTCGGTAAATGACGCGGGCGACTCAACCACAATCCTCCATCAACCGCAATAGTTGTCCCGTTCACATATTTACCTACACATCAACCATAAATATTAACACACAATATAAAAGATAATAACCATCGACAAACCAGATGAAATAAAAAAAAAAAGATACGAGTCGGGTTACCAACCGGCATCCGATGCAAGATACAGGGCTGCAACCGCAATATCCCATTTTTCACCGAGTTTATAAAGTGGCATAAATTCTCGACTCGTGCTTTTTATCTCGTCGGGCCCGAGTTTCCTCATGCCAGGTGTGTCACCTATCGGTCCGGGTGCGATCCCGTTGACTCGTATGTCATAATCAGTACCCCATTCTAAAGCCAAATTTCTTGTAATAGCATCCACAGCAGCCTGTTACAAATAAACATGCGTAAACTATACAATAACAAATTCCTGAAACGTGTTCCATTTGCCCACACAACTCACGTAGTCGCGTCTCATATACGCGCTTTTTAAAACCAAGTTTAGATTCATGATTACCTTAGCAGCAGCTACATGAATTTGGTACCAAGCAGCTGTATAGTGCAAAGTGGCACTGATGTTCAGTATTATTCCGCCATTATCATCTGAGCTTCTTCCAATTCCTCCTTTCTTAAGATAATTGACTGCTTCATGACACATGGTAAACGTACCAACAGAATCGATGTCCAAAACTAACCAAAGAAACAACATTCGAAATTGATCAATGTTCTACCTCAAATAACATTTTTACTACAAATTGGGATAAACTCAGTTAATAGAACAACTGTATGAAACAAAACCTGTTCGAAAGCCATTTGGGGATAGGTCTTCCGGTGAAACCAGGAAATTGCCAGCTGCAGCATTTACAAGAATATCGAGCTTTCCGTACTGTTTAATTGTTGATTCTATAACTCTTTTTGCATCCTCCTGTTTGCGAACATCTCCCGCAAAACCAACAGCCTGAAATTATAACTATTTGTTACAAATTAAACTAGCTTCATATGTTTGAAATCAATTAGTTGAATTCCATTTACTGGGGTGTCAATTTAGCCTCTATCCAGTAATAATCGGTGTTCCTGAAACCTAGGATTGTTTGTTATAATTGGACGAGTAAGAGATCAAAATATGTAAAGAGTTAGCTGAAACGAGTACCGGAATACCGAGAGACTTGAGTGAAGCGACGGCGGAGTCAACGACGGTTTTACGCCGGCCCATAATGGCGATAGAGGCGCCGTGTTTACCGAACTGTGTGGAAATCTCGAAGCCGATGCCGGATGCTCCGCCGGTCAAAAGGGCGACCTTGCCTTTCAGAATCTCCGGCTTGAACGGCGAATCCATTTCGGTTGTGAAGTGGATTGAGATTTGTTGGTCGCGAAATCATCGACGGTGTTAATCATAAAGGACCGTCGGTAGTCGGTACAACCAATTAATGCCACATGGCAGAGTTAGGGACTCTTTACGTAACTTATCGGGTAATGGATCAGCTAGTGAAGCCGCAAGGCAACACCGCCGCCACCCCCTTCGGCTTCGGCAAAGATAGTGGATTTGGCAACATATTGCCGCTTCTGCATCTCCATTTTCGAACGTTGAGGGTTTAAAATTTGATCTTTGGGGACAGTTGGAGGCTTTTAAAAATAAAAAATAAAAAATTTAACCAATTTTAAATCACCCTATAAATAAACCTTATAAACCCACATTTCTTTTATATTTTTCTCTCAATCCCACATCAAAAACACTTATATTTTTCTTTCACCCACACCCAAAAAAATGGATCACCCAAACATTTATATTCCACCCAACTCACCTTCCGA
>WOUH02000015.1:782275-794806 GCA_009936405.2 Stevia rebaudiana
TCTGAATAATCATTGCTATTGTGTAAATCCGATGAGTGACGTCACCTAGGGGCCAAGCCTGGGAGACGGGCGTTACACTTATGATTATGAAGCTATAGTCAAACTTATTTAGATAGTTGAAGACACTAATTGAAAGCCCAATTTAGGCTATAAAACTCCTAATTTCTCAATACATAGTGGCCATTTTAGGCAACCCAACTGGCTAAGAGTTATTACACTCTCCTAATTTCGCAAAGATATGAACCTAACACTTTTGTGAGCAACACCATATCAATAGACCATTAGTTGATTTTGACTTTCAGAGTTACACTTTGATCATAGAAAAACTCATCTGCTTTCTCACTCTAAGACTATATGTAATGGCCATCTGAAAAGGACTTAACCATACTGGCACGTAACCGAGCTGATGAAAAAAAGGTATGTAATGCGGCTTGACCAGCAAGTGAGTGATAGAAAAAAAAAACAAAATAATAATGTGGGTTATTTGTATTTGTTGTTATTAATAAATAAAATAAGTTGCATTAACCTTCATCACCAAGTGACCATTATCACTTGTCTTCATCACTTGATGGTCACCTCCTATGTGTACTAGTAGAAGGGGTTTGATGGTGGTGTGACCATGAGCCACATATGATGGTCAAATGGTGGTCAAGCCCATTAGACATGACATAATGCCAAGATTTATAAGTGAAGAAAGTTTGTTATACGTTTCATCTCTATCACTCGGCTTCAAGTCCATAACAAGTATCTTCGTAAGACCATGGGGAATGCACCTTGGGTGGGGCATCGGTGGCTCGAATAACGTCCACCCACCCCCACCCCCCAAGGCATGAGGGGGGCTTGGCTATATGCTGCGTGGGTGGAAACATGCATGCGGGTGTATGATTTCCGACCGTTTGGGGCATAGAGATGGGTGTGCCGAACGTTGGAAAAAAAAAAAGAGAAGTTATTTTCTTTATAAATACACCTCACCTCTTTACATAAATCACAAAACTCATAAAAATAATCCCACGTCTCTACAAAAAATTAACAACTTCTATGTTTTTTTAATTATTTATGTAATGTTTTTTTTAATTAACAAATTATAAAATAAATCTATCATTGCATCATGATTACAAACCCCCACCCACTCACTTAAGCATTTCCACCCTAATATTTTATTTTATTTTATTTTATTTTATTTTTTATTATTTTTTTTTTGTAAACAACAAAGGATCTACGTGCTAGCCACCGGTAGCTGAGCGATGTAGCCAAGGTCGATTCCTCGACATCCGTGAGACTGTACCCCTAGATAAGCGAAAACCGGATGGAATCCGTAAACCCTCTCCCACCTCATGTTTGAACCGATGACCTCTATCCGATGTGCACTTTCTTTCCATCAAAGGAAATTGTCCAGAGCAATGCTCTAAGCAAGATTTGAACATGAGACCCCCCAAAGGAAAAGCCTCAAGTCTGTACCTTCTCCTAACCACTTAAGGTAGAAATCATTTTCACCCCAAGTGAGTGTCTTTCTCTATCATGCGTCACGCACACTCACCCCCGCTCACTCACCATACATACCCCATAGCTAACAATATTTGTCATCAGTGTTAGAAAATATACATAATTACAAACCCATGGAAAAGGTAAATCTGCAAGAAACTAGGCGAGATGGGAATTTAGGTTTTAAAAAATGGAACGTTTGAGTAGTATGGGAGAATACCACGAGAGTTTGCACATGGCAACTAAGTATATGATGTGAGGAGACAAGACAACTACATTGATAAACCCAACCACATGGATATAAAATGCAATTCACGTGAGGTTTTTAGATTTGCGAATTTGTTTAATTAGCGTATGATCAGTTGTCGATCATAATTGTTTGTTCGATCTTTTCACATGCAACTTTAATTCTTCATAATTTCTTTATTCAAGAAAAAAAATCCAGTGTCATATGTTGTGAATACAAGACCCACTTTTTAAATTGATATCAAAGTACTGATATTCAAGTACTATACGTACTTTGAAGAGGTTGATCCAATTCCTAGAATCAAGGGGTAAAATTCGGACATCGTGTTATTTTTTTATTTTTATTTTTTTTTTGTCGGCCAAACACCACTAAACTGTATATATCATAAGATGTTATTGTTATCACATCATTGTTAGAACTAAGCCTAAGAAAACAAGGAGGACGGGTTGGTAACATGTTAAAACGTGTTCCGGCCACCGGAATGAGCCCGAGTTAAAAATTTATTTTGAAAACAAAAATATCAAAATAAATTGTCCCACTATATGTGTTACTATGGCAGCTAGTAATTACGCAAACGTATCACTCCATGTGTTGGAGGCACAGTGGTAGTGTGCGATGTTGGCCCATTAGACTCGTGTTAAATTAACAAGTTTGATTAATTTAACTCATTTTGACCAATTACATAAGTAGACCAAAATCAACCTTTAACCAACAAAAATACCTAAATCCAATGTTTTAAAAACTAGTTCAGAAATCATATCGGATTTAGCTTAGAAATGATTCAATCAGTTATACCGGATTATACCGAACGGTTCAACTGACCTGACTATTTAACCATGTAATTTATTAAACTACCAATTCAACTAAAAAAATAATCTAAAAGTACATCCTTTTATAATAAAAAAAACCAAAATTTAATCCATATTAAATAAACAACCAAAAGCAAAAAAAATTCCAACAAAGCTTACAAAAATGTATAATAGGTTTATGACATTAAAGTGTTGAATGCATTAAATTCACTTTCGCTTAAAAGATAAAACTGAATACCTTGATCATCAAATATGGTTTATAGAATGACTATGGCAACGGATTGGCGATTAGGCGATGCAAGGTTAATTTTGATTGACAAGTTATAAAAGTTAAAGGCTTAGTGCGTTTTTTACATGAGAACCAAAAACGGTTCACCTTTAGTAAACGATTATACCGGTTAAACCGGCGGTTTAACCTTCGACGAGGAGTACAAAAAAAACTGGTGTGTTTCGTGCTGTCCAAAGGCTTAAAATCCAGCTCAACCGGTTAAACCGGCAAGTTCAAACCGGTTTTTGTAACATTCCCTAAATCAAACCCTTTTTTAAATGGAATGTGTTAATATTGTTTAAAGAGTTTTGAAGTCGTCGATCTGTCTAAAGACTAGATGGATTGTATCCATATGATATGTTTATTGTAGGAATCAGACTGTCAGAGTACGTAGTACTTACAAACTGAAAACAAAACAAAACCCAAAATGATGAACAGGTATACCAGCATATGTAAGTAAGTAGCTTTTAACAGTTAACAAAATTGTAGTTTCAACTTCAAGTCTCAATAGTTCTTACCTGTCACAAGGCCAAGAGGCTGACCGAGTGAGTCTCGGTTTTTCAATCTTTTTATCCTCTTCAAGCGAAATCATGGCGAGGTTAGACGGATTCTCAATCATGAGTTTAGCCACCAGGTACCCGGAGATTGACCATGTTTGATGCTTTCTTGCTTGCTTCCCGACATAACGTCCCTTTTTGCCATCATAGTATTCTGGCCACCCGTCTTTTGAAAGGCGTTGTTCAACCAGTTCTATAGCTCTCTTTGCAATTTGAGGTCTTCCTGCTTTGATGCATGCTGCTGTTAGCAGCCATAGAAGAACTACAAAACCACAAATAAAGATAATGTCAGTTATATCCACTAGTTTCACGACCTACTTTTTTAAATGATCTCAAAGTATTGAAATTCAAGTACTATGCGTACATTGAAGAGGTACGTTGATCCAGTTTATAGAATCAAGGGGTGAACTCGGACCTTGACCGCTCTGATCGGGAACCGGGCTTAAAACCTCTTTGGTCTAGACCGACGGTCGGACCGATTGAATCAATGGACAGGACGGTTGGGTGAACCGGGAATCGGGCTGGTTGAACAAAAATTTGGACCATTTGAACCGGTTGTCATACTTAAAAAAAAATGTTTTAAAAACCGGACCGGTAAACAAACCGGACACCTTACTGGTCCACCAGTCCGACTGGTTCGACCGATCGGAGCGGATCTAAAAACCGGATTATTTTATAATTATTCAATGATCATATATAAAAAAATACTGAAAAAATTAAAAAATATGTATAAAACCGGTTCGACCACTAGTTCAACCGACTGGTTACCCGGTATGACCTATCGAACCGTTTTAAGCACGTAACCGGACCGGTTGGGTGTCCGGTCCCCGGTCCGACCGGACTGTCCGGTCCTATTTTAAAAACACTGAAAAAAAAAGATATTAAATTATGCGATTTCTTATGGCCAAGCGCGCCAGTCGAACCGGTTTAGCCAACGAACAGATAGAGGCTCCAGTTTGTTTAAACACTGATTATATATACTTTTTCATTTACTGTGTGATATTGCTCAGTATGTTTGTTTGTTTGTTTCTTATAGTTATATCATACAACCTTTTAGTACCTGGCCAAGAACCACCATTGTGATAACTCCATCGCGTGTTCTTCGGATCACAACCAGTGACAATGTTCCACTCATAACCCTCCAAAGCCGGGTACGCGATCTTCAACGGCATCTCACCAATCAAATCTTCCCATCGTTCTTCCACCAAGTCCATAACAGCAGTGGTTTGACCCATTGTGGCTAATGAGCTCAAAATAGCAATACAATTACCAACCAAGAACCACCTGAAGTCCATACGAGCCGGACTCACATTTCCAATAAAGTATCCACCTCTCAGTGGCATGAAATCAAAGACCCAATCTGGGATTGATTCAGGAATTACATTGAACTTGTTAACAGCAGTGTGGGAATACTCTTCTGTTTTGTATCGGTAGATGTTGTTAAGTTGGGTAAAATCAAGCCAGTAGTAGTTTCTGATGTGGTAGCTTAAAGCTGTTATTCTTCTTTCAATACGTTCAATAAGTTTGTTTGAATCAGTATCTTCTTTAAGCATTTGTTGTGCACATCTCAGTGCAAAGAAGAATAGAGCCTGGATTTCAATTGGATATCCATATATTCCCTGACAAATATGCAAGTTGTAGCTGATTATACATAGCAGTGAAAGTTTTTGGGGAAATTGGTCAATTGGGTATATTACCTTACAAACTTAACTATTTGCATATTACTCAACTTCAAATTTTCATTGCATATTTCTCCATCCAAAACCTAATTAATTGCAAATTTACTTATTTTTTAATTACTTTAATAAAGCTTTCAAATATAATGACAATTCAACCCCTTACTTTAACTAATTTTTTTTAAAATTATTTTCTACTTTTTCATATTCACTAATTTTTTACTAGTGTTTTTGTTTGTTTTTCTACACTCTTTTTTACCTTTTTCATCTTCTTATAATAAAAGAATCAAAAAATAAAAAAGAACGTAAAAAAACAAAAAACTAGTTAAAAGATAGAAAATATAAATTTCAGAAATTTTAAAGTTTCATAAAAAAGAAGGAAAGACTAATCATTATATTAACAATTTTTTTTATTTAAATAAGTCAAGATCAATAGAAATGTAATTTATTAAGTTTTCGATGATAAATTTTTTACTTTGGTATATATGTTATTAACAAAGTTCATATGGGGATATATGCAAATGCCCCAAAATATTAAGTAATTTTAATAGACGCAGAAAAAAAAAAAAATTTAAAATTACCATTCTTCTGTCAATCATGCTACATCCATCTGCACACAGGAGGGTTGGGAAAGTGTCAAAACCATCTGAAAGACAAAGATCAAGTATTAACTTTATTCCTTTCTGCACCTCTGGTTCTTCAGCTAAGGTATAATCTCCTGTACATTTGGTGTATGATCTCAAGAGTATAATCCACCAGAAACCTGAATCAACTGGTGCAACTCTACCAATTGCACTACCACCAAAGTCAGCTTTCAAGACATCTTTTTCCTGGAATGAGTCATACATGACCTTGAAACTTGCAGGCATGACACCTTCTCCAAGGGTAAAATTGTCAATTGTCTTTTTCCATCCTTGGAGATGAAGGGTCTTTAGTAAGAAGTTTTTCACGATTTCTGGTTCCGGATCTGGAACTTTCATTAGGCAGGCTAAGGCGGTAGGTACAAAGTCTCTCACAAACACCTGCACGAAAATTGCACAATTTACTTAAAGTTGAATTATGTATATATGGATTTATAAAGATATCAAGTGATGTATGATGTATTGATGTTACTATATCTATTATATATTCATGTATCCAATTCACAATGATATATTCCATTAGTTATGTAGAAACAAGTGGAGCTACACATGAACGACAAACACACATTTAGACAAATTATTACCATTCATGCATTTTGAAAGTGATAATTAATCACCTAACAGTTTAGGTATACAATCTTCTGGTTTGATTTAACGTTAACATGCTAAGTTAGTATAATAACGTTATTTTACTTATTATCGTGAAAATAACGTTAAAAGCATTGGGATGACGGTTAATCAGGCATCATGAGCCGGGGGTCACTTTCGGAGCAGCCTCTCTATTCCTACGGGGTAGGGGTAAGACTTGTCTTTATCTTACCCTCCTCAGACCCTACCTTTAGGTGGGATATACTGAGTACGATGATGATGATGATATGCTAAGTTAGTATAATGCAGGATATTGTTTAAAATGTTCAGGAGCTCTACAATAGTGGTTAAAGATATGACTATTGTATCTGAGTATGTTACTTTTCTCACATCTAGTTAGACAAATCAGTGTATTATTAGGTGATCCACAATGCTTTAGTTAGCTTTGAGTTCCTATTGTTAACTTACACAAGTATTAGAACTGCCTGAAGTTTGCATTCTTTTGGTACTGCTTTGTTAACAGATCCTATCAAAGACTAAATACAACATCATTTTAAATCAAGCAGAGAAAGCATATATTGAATTTAGCCTGATTGCTTCTATACATGTACACTGTACATAGCATGATTTGAGTTTATCTGTATCTACAGACACAAAACATCAGCAATTAAGCAGATCTGGCATATATGCATTAAACAAATATGCCTATACAAACACACAAGCAAACAAATTACCTATAGACAGCCACAGACACAAAACATAAACGCAAGCAAATGAATTCAGCATGATCACAGATGCATTGTGTAAACAAATCACAAATGCATGAGCAATACATTGATTCATGCGTCTGTATGACACATTAAAACGAGTATCTGAAAAATCAAATGAAACACGATTACGAGAATAACATGTGAAACGAAAATGCATACGTGCATTCATATATACGAACAGGCTTGTAGTTTTAGATCTTCCTATACTATAAGATAGTCACGGAGTAGACAGATTGCTAGATCGATATATAGTTGCAAATATCTTACACTAATACTTGCTGAAATCATCGATGTAAATGTGCGTATAGTATGTACCTGATTGTAATTCAAATCATCTGTACTAGGATCAACTGCAGCTAGCGTTCCAACTGGTTTCTTCTGAAAATAAACAAACGAGCTTCTCAGAAGGTCCCATGCGTCATCCATCATAGAAGAACCACTACTCTCCGATCCATTTGATTTCGCACTGGTTGTCTCCGGCACAAGGTTGACGAGACTCGTACCGACGCTAGGAGACGGCTTCAAAATCGTTTTATTCTCAACAGAACCACGTCCTGACTTCTCCCCCTCCGGTCCTCCTCCGTCTGTCTCCTCCGGCGACTCAGGTGCAGATTGCGATTGCTTAGATGAATCCTGAACTTCAACTTCATCTCCAACTACACATTTCAATGAAGTTGTTCTCTCCAATCCTTCTCTACGATCATCACGATTCTTCTCGAAGCAATCACGATTGTCATGTATACTTCGCCAGATTTCATCAGTCGTATCGTTCTGCTGCATCGGTTCCTTCGATGATACACATTTCTCTGCAATTGATGTTCCGGTGATCGGTTGATCTTCATCCATAGCAAATTGCAGTTCGTCGCTGACGGAGGATTGAACTTTTTCGCTACAGTCGCTCAAGCTCATGGCTATTTCTGAAGTCTAGAGAGAGAGTTAAAGATGGAGGGAATGAAAGATGCGTGAATGTTTATGTATGAATTTTTGGCGTTTAAAAACTGTTACGGGTCACCTGTTGGAAACAGGTTCTATAACTTCAAGAAATTACGTAAATGCCATTCGGTTATAAGTCGGTAGCCATGGTTGTGTGGTAAACTTGTAATTACTACTTAAATCATGGCTTACTTGTGTGCCATGAACATTCGAAAAGTTTGTAACCAATGGGGAGATAACAAGTGGACCGTAACAAATTTTATGGAGCAGTGATGTTGAGGTGACGGTAGCTAAACTTTTAATTGTCAATGGAACGTCGTCGTTTAAAAGATTTTGGACTTTTGGTTTATATGATTCTTTCACTTGGTGTATGTGTTATTATGATTTTTGCGTCTTCACTCAAGATTGATTTTTTATTAGTAGAAAAGATGGGTTACACAACACTATTTTTCAGATTAAGTAAAGTAAACACAATTTATAAAAGGGAAAAACCATTCATACATAATTTTCCTTTTTAGTCCTTAAAGCGGATTTCCGTTGGCTTTTTTTGTTTACATTTAGTATAATGCAGCCTTATCTAAAGTGGATTTGCGAATATGTATAAGTATCTGAGGTAGATTTACCAATGAGCATCAGATCAACTGGTTTGGGATAAGATACCCTATTGACTTTCAATGAAGAGGTCATGAGTTGAGTCTCACTTAGAGCATTTTCAGGTGAGCCAAATGTTTTACCACAGTGGGCCTTCAGGTGGTAGGTTTTCTCTAGAATGGTAGGCGAGCCAGGTCACCAGCATTGTCTGCGTTTCACGAGCGTTGGTGGCCTTTCCCCAATGGATTACCCGGGTAACCGGACTTAAAAATATTCGTTGAGCGTTTAAAAAAAATATGACATGGATTTTATCAAATTGGGCAAAACTCACATTTACACAGGTATACGAGAATCGAGATGAACCTATAACCTATAGAAATGATAAATTTTAAAACATTTAGCCCAATATGTTAGACTTTGGGCCTTTCATTCATGGGCTTTTTTACTTTTAGTTACCCAACGTTTCAACGTGTACTCCCGCAGATCCGAACTCCGATCGTCTCGCCGGCGAATCAACAAATCGCCATCTCCGTCAACGTTGTAACTGTCCGACGAAATAAGGTAGACGATATGTACATTTCCTCATCAATTTTATATATCAAATATAAATTCGCGCTAATCAAATCAATTCATTTAGTTAATTAGTAGCATCGTTTTTTCACCCTTTCACGATCGATCGAAATTTGTGACTTCTATGGGGTAATTAACAGGAATCATGGATGGAGGTACGATTAATTTCAAAACCTGGAATATACTGTATCCTGTTTACATAAATTCAAAGAAGACTATTGCTGAAGGTAGAAGAATCCCCGCTACAAAAGCATGCGAAAACCCTACGCCTTTGGAAATCGGTGATTGCTGTGGTCACCTCAAAATTCCTTTCGCTATTGAGGTTTTACCACTTCTTCCATTTAAATATACAAATCAGACAGGGTCAATTGCATAATCAAATCAGATTTGATCAAATGACAGCTAAATTTTACCTAATGTTACAAGCATATAAACATGTTGGTTTTGAATTTTCTTTCAGAGTAGGTGTTTGATTTTAACATTTTCTTCTTTTTAAGCTTGTTATTTGGGATTGAAGATGATAGCTTTGTATATTTACATTGACAATTTGTGTTTGTTAACTTTGGCTTTGAAGATTGATAAAGCATATTCAAGGGATTTCATGCAAGTAGGGAGAGTGAGGGTTATGCTGAAAAGATCAGATGGGAGTCTACACAATCCCCTTATTGCATCCAGTAAGCATATTTATTTTATGGCCTTCAAGTTAATTCAATTTTCTTCATAGTTTTTGCATATCTGCTATTATCACATGAACATTATGTAAATACTGTTGTTATGCATAGATATTGCTTGCGAACTAACTACTAAGTAGAGGTAATGAAACGATTTCATGAAAGATAATTCTGGATAGTTTTGAATCTTAATTTTACTTCAATACATAGTTTTGAAATCCACGAGTCATGCGTTCTTACAGTTAGAACAAAATTAATCAAATTAAATTTAGGTGAAAATGCTAAAGTCAAAATCAGGGGTCCAAATGACGCAAGTTGTGTCTGAAAGTTGGATCAAATGTTATTCCTGTTTTAATTTAGGCCCTTTTGTAGTTCAATAGTCATAATCTGGTTGTAAGGGTGAAGAATAAAGAATGCATAGTAATAATTATGAATCTGTTTTGTAAAATTTGATTACTAAATTGTGGTTGAATGAAATTGCAGAAAAACAGTTGATGATTCGGATTGCTGAATTGGTTCCAAGACATCCGGGTAGAATAAAGAAACAAGAAGCTGCATCATCTACTTCAAATGTTGCGTCTTCAAAAGCTGCAACATCAAAATCTGGGAAAGTTGGGAAAAAGAAGAGATAAGATATTAATATTATAATGTGTAGATTTTACAATTTTTATTTGCTACTTTCCTCTTGTTTTTATGTAAAAGCTGGTTTAGTTTAATTTAGACACTTTGGCTGCTTGATTGTGAGTCATAATAGACATGTTTTAATGTTTGTGGGTGTTTTTGATATTAAGCTACTTGAGCTTAATACACTTGTTTGTTATTAGATACATTTGGTTCATGTTTTAGGGATTTAGCGAGAATGAGACCATAGTAGCCACTTTTGGTGGTAGAAGCTAACAACATTTGTCGTTCAGGGTATATATGTGGTTCATAGTCAAGACCATGGGTTCTCTGTCTTTTTTTATTTTTAGTTATAGTTTGTTTAGACTTTAAGAGACTGTTTGACAGAACTGTGTTGAACAATCAAGATGTCTAACTGATTAAGAGGTAGTTTGTTGGTGCAAGAGTGTATCAACAACTTTTGTTATTATTTGCATTTGACTTTCTAGGTAGACTTTCAATCTCTTAAGCATTCACAGTAGCTTTCTCATCCTTATTTTTACTTTTTTCTAAATAAATAATATTTTTTCATACTTTTATCATTATCTCTTTCTCTCTCATTCATTCACAACTATTTTAAAAAACTATTAAAATAACATCATTACCTTTTCTATTTCATACACCAAAATCCCCATCTTTATATTTTTTCTTAACTTTGTGGGAAAAAAAACCAAAACCCCAAATATTTCTCTCATCTACTTACAACCACTCTCAACCACACCTTAAATTATGCAGGCTTCCCTCACATAAATATGGGGAAGCTATTGTGAATGCTCTTAGAGCATTCACATCAATATCTCCATATTTATCTCTATAATTCACTATATTTTCTCTCTTCAATTCAATTAAATAATAATTTTTTATACCATTATCACTACTTTTCTCTTTCCTATTCATTTAAATAATACTTTTTTCTCTTTCCTATTCAATTAAATAATAATTTTTATACCTTTATCACTGTATTTTTCTCTCTCTAGTTTACTTTGATGAACAGTGTTTATTTATATTTACTAGTTTTATCAGTTTCTCTATATCTTCCTACTCACAACCACTATTATACCATCTCTATAATATAAAGATTTCTCTCACATAAATTATAGAGAACCAAATGCAAATGCTCTTACACATCATTTTTTACACATTGAGAGAGAATCTAGAGAGAGAAGGTTGTGATTTCAATGTTGCTTGAATGTAATTCTTGATATTGATATCCAATCAATGAAATCATGTTGTTATTAATCATCTTGTTATCATCTTCATCTTGATTCTTATTGTTTACTTTGATTTGCAAACACATCAACATGAACACGGATTACGCACGTGTTCGTGTTAAGTGATCTCGGTGTGAATCAATCACCTCCCCAGACCTACATAGTTTCTAAATCATTCAATATGTTCCTAAAACTTATTCATTAAGAGTTTGTCTGAACTTTTAAAAGACTTAACCAAACAGTTATTGTCTTTTACTAATTTAGAGGCGGCAACCTCTCTTAATGTGATCATTAAGAGGCTACCAAACACTGAAGAAAGGTTTATGTATAGTATGATGAACAAAAATCAGAGGAGAAATAATGGAACGGTTCACTTTGCAAAATAAAAAAAAAAAAATGTTACATTTGTTTTGCAAACTTTGTTCAAACTGTAATATGATAATTCCATTCTAAACGAGAAATGAGTTTAATTGATATTAAACCGAACCAAACTCAAGACTAAAGTACTAAACATTTGGAATGTGATCTTCACCAACATGCAGTTGAAGCACCAAAACATTCATTCTGTTATTACTCTATTTCACAGAACTACCAAATCAAGAACTGTACCAAATGCAGCCCATAGAATCTGGTTACTAACTTGAACATTAGCAATTAACTACAAAAAATGTGTTAATAGATAGAAAAAAACATTCAGTTTCTATTGTCCTAAACAAATACATAATTACACAAAAAGAAATCTCTACAAGAAAGTTATACCAAAACCTATAATATAATCCAAAAGTGAATACGGGGCTGTTACGCACCTAACTTAGGTGTAAAACCATTCAAAATAACCTCATTTTGATTAAATTAAC
>WOUH02000015.1:871216-883316 GCA_009936405.2 Stevia rebaudiana
CTGTCGGGTGTCAGTACCCTATACGCCCCGTATAGACCTATACGAGACGTATAGGTGGGCCAGGGGTGTGAGAATATAGATTGGGGTGTTCAAATAGCAATAGCCTTATCAAATTTCAAATAATCTTCAACCAATCATGTCTTATTATTTTTGTTTTTCCCTTCTCCCGAAAAGGATTGTAATTAGGATTACGAGATGGCAATTCAGTTCGTTAACTTTCAGAATAATTTACTTTTTCTTAAGAAACTTCACTTTTATGTCATTTGAAGTAAATATACACCAAACAAACACTAGCGTAGTAAAAATGTCATTACGCATATGTTAATTAGCAAAGCATAAATCATGTTCACACCAGTCATACCTTATAACTTGTAGTTTTAAGCTAATACTATAAAATTAGATTTAAATCATATTTAAGAAACGGCAGTTTAGCCCTTTTAAAACTTTGAGTCATTAATATCCTCCTAGAAACTTTATTTGTATGCCGTTTTTAAAGTTTTGAAATCCAGCACACAAACATCATAGTGTTTAATTTCTTACTAGAAAGTAGAAACTTTATTTTAATTATTTATTTCTATGCCATTTAAAAGGTCACTTGTCTAATACATGAAAACTATCTTCCTTACATGTCATACGACACACAAAATTAATAGGGTTAATTTGTTTCTACAAACTGTATTGTAATTTATTTTTATGCCACTTAAAAGGTCACTTGTTTAATACATGAAAACTATCATCCTTATCAATCTCAAAATTTTAAAACGTATATAATATGATAATCGCACCATGTGAATATGTGATCTATCAAACAAACTTAACAAAACATAACCAAACACACAAACATGAAATAGAAATAGCATTTGTTTTAATTACTTAACAAATTACATAATAATCACAAATCCACAATTCATATATCATAGGGTTGTTTGCCAGTGAACTTAACCTCAATCGGGTTAACATTCTTCCCAATCGACCTCATGTTCTGACCCACTCCTTCACGACCCGGATTCACCTTTTCCGGGTAAACCCCATCTTTCGGGTGCAAATACTGAACCTCACCATTCGGAAACACCCTGTAAAACTGATACTTGATCTTGTATTTGGATCTCAATCTGGTACCCAAAGCCAAACACTGTTCCTTTCGCGCCAATTTCAACAAATTGGGTCCTTCACGCATGATCGCTGCACCACCGGTCGGCATCTCGAAGATCTGTTCTTTCGGTGATTCCCATGTGATGACGTAGAATTCCTCCACCTGTGCTTTTCGGAGTAATCCGCCGGTGCTGCCGGCGAAGATCGGAGATGGGGTGTTTGGGTCGAGCTCCGGTGGGGTGAATCCGACTGGAGCTTCTTTCGCCGGAGCCGGAGTCGGAGCTGGAGCGGATCCTTCGGCGGCGGTGGCTTTGATGGTGAAGGTACGGTGGGTGAATTTGATTTGGTTGATGCCGATTGAGGATTGTTTCAATTGTGAGATTGGGTTTGAGAGAGTTGGGGTGAAAAGGGAAGCTTGAGTAGCCATTGCCATTGAAGATGATGAAGATGAAGAAGATGAAGATGGTGAGGTGTTGTGTTCGTTAGAAATGTATTGTATCTAACGGAAGAAAGATTATGTGGTGGAAGTGGGATAAGGTGATATGTAACAACCAATTAGAATGCTTTATTTTGATACGCTACTATATCTTTATTCTTTCCATTTTTTTCTATTTTATTTTTGTTATTATCACGGTTAAGACAAGAGGTGAGAAAAAAACAAGGTTTAAAAATGTAACTAATTAACGATCCCATTTTTTATCCTCCTTCTTATAATTTATTAAAAATTATTTTTTTTTAATTAAATAATATTTTTTATACCTTTATCATTACCTTTTCTCTCTCCTTCACTCATAACCACTATTAAAAAGTAAATAAAAATAAATAAGGAATCCCTACACATCAAATTTTCTTCTCAAATTTACAAATTTTCTCACAACCACTTTCAAATTTTCTCTCTCATCCACTCACAATTACTTTCAATCACTTTTTAAATTATACCAAACTCACTCACAATATTTTTACAGTTGTGAATGCTCTAACTTAGATCTAATTCTTCAACCGGGTCCAGGGGCGCAGGTTTAGCAGGGCATGGGGTCGTCCGGGCGACCGCTGATTTTTTCGCGCGTAGTGTAAATTTTGCGATTTCGACCGAATTTTTTTTTATATATATAGGCCGGCAACCCATTAAATCCCTTAAAATTTTACATATATGATCTTGGCAACCCATGAATGAACTCAAGCTCCGCCACTGACCGGGTCTAATTTTGTACCTTGTTATAAAAGATTGTCTCGTGCTCTGCGTAAAACATATTGTGTATCTATCAGTAAATTACCCGTAAATTACTCGTTGGGTGTTGTTAATACTCTTGGGCTACGGGTATACTTGTTAGTTTTTTAAAAAGAATTGTTAGATGTAGCCGACCCAAAAGTAGTCAGGTCTCTAACGATAAACAAAACCCAACGAAATCAAATGAATCGTCTGGTATCTAAGTGAGTAATTACTTAATTACCTCTAAAAAAATGTCATCATGTTCGGGAAGTTTAGGATGAATTTAATCTTTGAGTTTATTTTTTAGTTTATTAGATAAATTTCTAGACTAATATCAAGAGTTTTATTTGTTATTTAAACAAGAGTTTGAGTTGATTTAGGATTATGTTACCTGGGCTAAAGTTTGTTTAATCTATGAAAATAGGGTTTATTGGTCATTGTAAAGTATGACTTTGTTCATAACAATATTAGAGTCGAGACATAAATTGTGTACTTATTGGAATTGCGCCACTCGATTCCACATAATTAAAAGGTGTGATGGGTGATATAATTGACGTGTCTGCTGAAAACTCTCCTACTCTACATGGATCTCCAATTTCTGGGAACCTTGAATCGGGTTTTGATTTTCTCAAATTTAAAGTGGGTAAATCATCCCTAAAAAGAAGATGTTTTAAATCCAAAAGTCCTGTTTTAAACGCCCAAAATCTTAATTTTAATTTTCTTCTTGGGCTCTCTTCTAAGAAACGGGCTCGTGTAGCATATGACGCTTTGGGCCTTGACTTATCTTTGGGTCCTACCACTTGTGATTCAGAGTCTCATCCAACACCGGTTCAAAATCCAGATGTTCTCCCGGTTGGATCATCCCCGACCAAGGGTGTCGCCTTTCCCAATTTGGTTGGAAATGACGGTTGATGCTCCCTTTTTCAAAGGTGACTAAGGTGGTTAAAACTAAACGAAACATCACTCGAAAATCAGATATGGTCGAATCCCCCACCATGAAGCCAAAGTTGTCACCGCCAATGATTTGAAGAGTTGTACGTTTTTTCCTCCGTGGGAGGCTTAATCGACACTTGATGACTCAAGTCTCATAGGTGGTTTTTTTTCCTCTGGTTTGTTGTAGGGGTGTTAGACGAATCTCTTTTGGAGATTGCATGGTTTAGTCTCATGTTGTTTTAGTGCTTTGGTGTATTGTCTAGCAGCTTGCTAGTTTGTTTTGGTGAATAAAATTTATTGCCCGTTAAAAAAGTTAATTTTTTTTAACCATTTAAGAATTCAACGGTTTCGGATTTGGGAATAGCATGAGACGTTGAGAATTATGGAATTCAGACTTTCAGAGTTTTAAAATTCAATTTAGGAATTCGCATGACGACCATTACACACACTCTAATGCATGCGATGTATAAAACCATTAGAAAGTTAAACAAGATTAAGATACGGTCGTGATATTTTATAGAAAACTAAGAAGATTAAATAAATGACCAAAACATTTATAAAGTTGTGGAAATATAGTAAAAGCATTCGATGTACACACACAGTAGAATATTAACAAATTTGAACCAAAACTATCAAAAAAACCAAGACAAAAAGACAACTATCTAACAATGTCGATATACAATAGCATAAACCAAAAGTGTGACTTCAATACCCAAACCATTCTCCAACTTATGATCTGTAAGTTCTAGATTCCAGTTGCTGATCACACTTCCACCATTGATGAATACCATGAGCTTCCTTTAAATCACGCGAACGACTCAAATTTACAGTCAAATTTGCAGAAGGAAGAAGATGAAGTGGTTCATGTGATTCTTTTCCAATTGCATCCATAAATAAACCCGCAATCGAATGTTGCGATGCTAATCGTTCGACCCCACCAGCTCCTATATCCTCCATCTTTCTTCGATGCTGAAAATACCCGATATACTCTGAACAAATATGATCGCGTGGATTCACATATAAACACGGGACCCACGATGCCAGATTGATAAACGAGTTGTTTGTTGCATTGTTTCTCTGTTGATGATTGTTTTTGAGTTTAACAGCAACTGCAAGTCCAGCTGTCACAAAACTGCCAGCGATTCGGAGACCGTGTTTCACTTTCTTGTTTTTGATGGTTTCAATCGGAGGTGAAACGAACGGTGGATTGAAAAGATGAGATTCAAGAAAGATTCCGGTTTTTGCCATGGTTTTTCCTGCAAGCATTGCCATTGCTGACCCGAGTGAATGACCGGTTAACCAGATGTTTTGATTACCAGACGCGATTAAGTTTCTAACAGCTTGAATCGCGGTCTCGAATCTTGTTGATAGGTGTAATATGTTTTTAACGAAATGGAGATCGAGTTGTAAGTCTCGAGAGAACGCGTCGCCTTTGGTTACTGTTCCTCTGAAAGCAATGATATGAGACGGGGTTGCGGGTGATGGGTATGGGTCGTATGGGTTGGGTTTGGGTTTAAGCTTGTAAATGGCACCAAAGATGGATGAATCAGCATCATCTATGAGTTGACTTTGTAAGTCAAAATTGAAGAATTTCCACCATGGAGGAGCAAGAGCATCTGGACCGTGGCGGTTCTCCTGGCGGTCACGCTGCATGATGTATACACCTTGAACCATGCTTGCTGCCACTGATCTCCGGTGATCTACATCAGTCCTGAATTATCATAAGTTGACTATTTATTGTTCATATTGATGTTATATTGTTATGAATAAATTGCAAGTAATCAACTAATCACACACACAAGGTGTTTGATGAAATGTCTAAAGGAAAATTGATCAAAGGAGAAGTGTTACCAGTCAATAGCGGTCAAATGTACGGGCCCTGAAAGCTCAAAGATTTCCTTTTCTGAAGCCATTAAATCTATGTTGTCGTATGTGATTTGTTCTTGATTCGGTCAAAGTTATACTGGATCATCATAAAGGACAAACAAATAAGCATAAATTCAACTGAATCAAAAAGGTAATCCATAAAAGCTGACTTTCTAAGAAACCGAAAACTCTAGATCTTGTGTTAAGATATTCGATTAAATTGGGGGTTTTAAGCGTATCGGAAGAAATCATTCTTATTCATGATGCTTTACAAAACAAAAAATTCAAAAACAACATTGAACAGAAACAAGCAACGAACCGAGACATGACTGATCAAGTAAACTTACATTCAATTCCGCTATCAGTGAATGTGAAGATTAAAATTGAGATGTACGAGACACAAATCGTGATTTCATCATCACAATCCAGAATGTGAAGTAATTAGGTTAGAGACTTGGAGGATAAATCATTGAAATTGAAGCGTAAGATGAACATTATGCGAAGAAATGTACCTGAAATATCACGAGAAGAGATCTGGGAGAAGCTTCAAACCTAATTTGATGAGTTTATGAACGAAATGAGTTTGATCTCCCTCAGATGTACCTAAGATTATGTTGTTGCGTCTATGTCGGTGATTGAGACTTTACACTCTACATTTCACAATCCATTTGCCGCACGATTTTAGTTTTTTCTGTTTAAAAATGATTTTTTAATATTCTACCGCATCAATCGGCTAAAGAATATATAGGTATGTTTTCATAAAAGATACACATGACAAAATTAACAGATTATAGGTTTATTATAATAGTAAGTATTCTAAAAAGCACGTAAAATAATTTATATGAAGAAAGGTGAAGGGTATTTTCTTTAAATAAGCATGTTATTAGTTGATAATTTTGATGATTCCATAATTACATTAAAGGGAATACTCGACCGTTATGAGATGGTTCGATAAAAGGGGTAGCTACGGACGAAGATGGAATAGCGAATATTCAACTTTTGAGAAATGATGGATCTAGGAATTTATGCTTTGAAACGAAATATGTTAAATAAAACAACCGACATAAAACAAATAATTACATGCGTACCAATTGAAAACTTTCAACAAATAATATAATTTTATAAAATTTGTAAATAGTAGAACCATATGCATCAATTGATTCTGGTTGATATTAGTGTACATGTTTTAGGTTCATGTCAGTTAATGGTCTAATAAAACTCATAGTAGATACACCATAACCTATGAAGGAAAGCTTCACTTTGATCATCAACTAAATTCTCTTATGTCTACCAAATGAAAAATGTTTTGTTAAAAGTGCCAATACCAAAGCTACCGACACAGTTGTCTGTTTGTTGATTAGCCGATTGTGGATTTAGCCACTTAGGTCATAGTGACAAAAGTGCCAATGTCAGTTTGAAGTTAAGTTGTATAAGAATTTGGGTATGTTGTTTTTCTGAATATGATTTCTTATAGAGTTACAACTTGATCAGTTGATGGTAATAAAGCAAATGACACCGTTTTAGAAATTACAAGCTAGGACAATTAAACATGTTAAAAATGTTGATAGTGTTAATACTACCTAGTATACTTATTATTATAACTTTTTTTTTTGTTGTAGTATATGTACATTTTTTAGTTTATATTTCATCATGGAGCCAGGACCTGATTACACAACTTAGATCATTCGCATCTGGGTTAAACCAATTTTCTGATAACAATTAACCAACATTAATCATCATCATCATCATCATCAAATAATGGTTAAAAATTGTTGAGGACTGCATTCAAACTTTCACATACTCAGTTTTAAAAATGAATCATCCTCAATTTATACAATGACCAAAACATAAAATCGATTAAAATTAAACTGAATTTCTCATGTCATCTCAGTCTTCATAACCTTTTGCACCAATATCAGCTTCATGACTCCATTAGTTTCAGAAGTAGAGCCTACACAAGTCATTTGTTTCTAATTTCCAACAATGATAATCATTAATGGTAAAAATAACCTATAATAATATTATATGACAAATTGGATTTTAAATAATTCCAACTTTGACCTATTGGCCTGTAATAATCCCAACTCAAGAAATTGTTACCATCAGTCCAACTTTTATATCATTTACTTGTGACAATCTTCGGCTAACAAGACTTAACTCCGTTAGCATAATGCTGACGGTCAAGAGTTCATGACGTGGCAAGAATTTGCTGACATGACATTATGTCACATCATCAATATGCTAACGGAGTTAGGTTTCGTTAGTTGGAGACTGTCGCTAGTAAATGATATAAAAGGTGAGACCGGTGGTAACAATTTGCTGAGTTGGGATAATTAAAATCCAATTTGCAATATTATATAAATACAACCACGGGAATAAAATTATTAAATTACTTACTGGACATGACCGATTTGATTTCAACCCATGATGCAGTTCAGCAGCTGTTAATAGCATCTTCACTGAACGAAATTCAATAAACTGATTGTGTCCTCTATCTGTAAACTCGATTAATTGACGATCAAGAAGGTGTTCAAAGGCCTGCATTTTAAAAATGTTGAAATTATTAACATATTTACATGAATTGACTTTTCTAAAGTATTGACTTTAGTTAAATAACAAAATGGAATCCATAATTCCATTTAATAGCCTTAAAGAAACAGTATACAAAACACACCACAGTTTACTTGATTTAATACTTAAGTTGGTAAAACACTAAAACTTACTTCCTTACTGAATTGATATTTTTTTAAATAAAAAGTACTGTTTTAAATTCTTAAAAATATTTTCCCACTTATTACCAACATGAAATGAGAAACATAACTTAAAATAGAATATCAATATACTTACCCGTAAGCATACATTACGCGAATAGTTATCAGATGTGTTAAATGAATCATGTATGGTTTTGTACTCTGTCATGTAAATGAGTTAATAAAAATTTATTAAAAATGTTTAACATAGTTAGAGAAATAAATTGTGGGAAAATTTGAATGAACCTTTCATAACGGAATTGAAATTATAAGATTCTTGTTCTTTAACTTCCAACCGCTTCATGCAAACCAGTAGATAAATCTCTAAAATTGAGCAATCTGCAACAAAAATGAAAAACCCGTAATTTCTCTCTCAAAAATGGACATGAAAAAGGGATATAAATATGTTTTAAGTTTATATATGCCAATAAAATTGTGTACTATTAACAAAACTTGAAAAATACTTTGAATAAACCTAAAAAAATATAAGAATTTTGTGGATCTAATCAGACATTTTAATCTTTGTAATAATGAAAATATAAAAAAAAAAACTAATATTTTTTTTTTCAAAATAAATTAAATTATACCTTTTATACAATCCAATTTAGGCTGCCTTTGAAATGTTGAAAGTGCAGATTTGAAGTTATCAAGTGTCAAGTAACCAGATTTTAAATCAATGCAACTTACAGCAGAAAACCTAAAAAAATAAAATTTTACAATTAAGTTTTGGAAGAAAAATACAGCAAAAAGATAGCAAAAGGAAACTTGCATTTTAAAAAAATTTAGAAAAAATAACTTACAGAAACCTCACAAAATTACCAACAGTGCAGTCAGGATCGAGTAATTTATCAGTGATTTCAATGAATCTTTTATCTGTTAATATGTTCTATAACATGTGAAGGAATGTCATGCACTTGTGAAAATACTCTTTTTTTAGAGCAAAATTGCACATATAACACCTGTTTATTATTTTTCTACTGTTTTAATAATTTAACAATGTGTTATCTTAAATTGAGAAACAAAAATGAGGACAATAATAAGCAAATTTGAAAAAAAAAATGACTTCGAAAGTTGTATGCATTGAAAAAAACTGCCATTTTCAGCCCATTTGACCCGTTACCCTATAAATAACCGAGTCAAAATTGCCACCTCTCTAATCACAAGTAATCTCATTGATATTTTTAATATTAAAAAACCATGTCATTAGCAAAAGAAAATAAAAAAGGATACTGAAATTCTTGAATTAAATTCAGTTACATAGTCATGAGGAAGGCTTGAATCTACTGGCAACAGTAAAATATGTTTCAACAGTCTGCATGATAAACACAAGAGTATTAATTATTAAAGCAAAGAGTGATAAATTTGTAACAAAATTTAACTTAATACAAATTTAATCACATCACAAGGAATGATTTGTGGGATTCACCTCATGAAATCATCCTTTTGGGGAAGTTGAAACAATAGTTTTCTATGTGAGAACCGCGATCTTACTCTTTTTTCCATCAGCTGATCAGCATCCTGATTAGCAAAATTTGAGTACTTAATGTATAAAAATTATTATTAATTACAGAACCCGTTAGGCTAAATTATTATAAAGTGCAAATACAAACTAACGATGAAGTAATAAAGTAAATTTTCTAACATACCAATCGACAACTAATACCGATTACAATAGCTTGTGATGATACAGATTGCATTGCATCCAACAAGCTATACAATAATCTTTGCTTACCCTACAACGGTAAAAAAAAATAAAGAAATAAAAAAATAGCGCGATATTAAATTTCAAACTTTGAAGATGAAATAAAAATAATCCATTATTAAAACTAGAAAGCTGACTTTACCTGACCAAAAATGTCAAACTCATCCAATACAAAAACAACTGTCTTGTGTGCTAATCCGCATTCTCTGGTATTTTATTTTGAATTTAACATTGGAATATAAATTAAAAAATAAATAAAAGTTAAAACAGATTGATGCTGACCGTAACACGGCTACCATGAACTCAATAATATCATCAGATGACGCCTGCACAGCAGAGAAGGTAAATGAACTGTTAACTTGGTTCATATGTATCATTTAAGAATGTGTGAAGTTGAGATAGTACCATTTTAGAGAAAATTAATTCATGCTCGACGCATAATTGTCTAGCAATTTCCTGTTATGATCATGAAACAATTCAGTATAAAAAAGTAAATATGAAATGGAAGAAAAGACAAGATACTTTTTAACATTTGTAAGTAGCCGTGTAAACGAACCGAACTGTTCGTGAACTGATCGGCAGGAAGTTCGTTTATGTTTGTTTATTTATAAAATACATGAACAAGAACAAAAAACTTGTGTTTGTTTAATTAAACGAACGAACATTAACACACCTATTGTTCATTTAATTATGTTCATGAACTATTCAGTTATGTTCGTTTATTTATGTTCATTTATGTTTGTTTGTGTTCATTTAAGAGTCTATTTCTATTATTATTTTAAAATAATATATTAAGACCATTAAAATATCAATACTTCATCTGTCCATTTTGTTTGTCTGTGTATTTATATTTGTTCAGTTAGGTTCATTTGTGTTTGTTCGTTTGTGTTCATTATGTCCGCGAACTGTTCGTTTAATAAACGAACACGAACACAAAATTTATGTTCGTTTATGTATTCGTGTTTGGTTAAAGTTAATGACTGTTCGTTTGCATGCCTATTGTAAAGTAGCTTCTTAAGTTTATTCCTTTGTGATCAAATAACAATTAGACATTGGTACTGAATTGTTAGCAAGAGTGTGCATGATTCTTCGTCTTGACTCGAAACACTTTTATTTACTAACATATAATCATTATCAAGTTCAGAAACATTTAAGGCCTATTCATAACTGAAATATATAAAAAAACTACTTCTAGTAGATTCATTCACAACTATGATTACAGAGGTTTTATATTAACAACTGCATCCAACTAAAACCTATATCTATAGATTAAAAAGTACTTTAGTATTTTATTAATCTCATGTTAATAATGTAAAAAAATATATATATTTACTGTAACACTGGACTGACACTAGTAGAAGAATTCACAATCAAAAAACAGAAACCAAGGCATAACATACAAAGATTAAAGAAATAGATTTGGGAATCTCACCTTTAGAGCACAATTATCATCACAGTGCAAAAGCCCGTTAAGTTTAATCTAATACAATCATAAATGGAGCTAATTAGACATTAATCATCATGCATAACATCATTCAGACCTAAAATAATAGATATATACCACTGAAATCATGTCAGGATATTCTTTCAGCAGATCTTCTAGAACAAGATCCAGCACCTAAAATTCATATTCAATGACTTAGTGAAATCACATTACAGACTATCAAAATTTCAAATAAATAATCACAAAATCTAGGTACTGTACCGCAATTTTCCCACATCCTCGGGGACCTAGAAGCAGCATTGAATTATTACCGGTATCAGTTACGGAGCTTGATACAAGATATTTCAACTTGCTGAAATTTGTTCAGAAATCGATTAAGTTAAAATTATAAGAACAATCAGCAGTCTATCAAAACGGGATCATATGTTAAACTTGTCGGATGTAGAATAGACATAAATTAATCATGAACTAAACTTATCAGAGAAGAAACCAAACCTGTAGTTGCTATCGGGAGAATCGGAGAAAACGGAGAAGATGAAATTGGGATCACAGAGTCTTTTACGAAGGAGAACTAACGCTTCCTCTACTGTTCTTTGAACCATGTTTTCTCCGGTGGAATCGGATCGGCGGTTTCAGATGAAAATGGCGGGAAAATATTGTCCGGTGGTAGGGTTCAGAACAGTTGTGGTGTACTCGATGCTCATGGTTAAATAAGCCCATTTCCGAAAGAAATTGAAAAGCATCTCACGTGTCGAAATAACAGCAATTTTATTAGATTAATATACAAATTTTGATCCCAATTATAAAATTAAAAAACGAAAATATACATCTAATTATCCAGGTTATTTTCCGGGTTCACTTCCGACATGTTTCTCGTTACATGCTCCACGAGATCAAATCGAATTTTAAAATGTAACGCCGGGTCTTGCAACTCCGCAAGCACGTTATCATCATCAGGGCCGGCTTAACCATTTTAGAGGCCTAAATCGATAGAAAATTTCCGAGTCCCTTTTTCTGAATACTTTTGATACTTATTTTCAATTCAATATGAAAATTACTAAGAAAAATTCATATATAAAAAACCTCACACTCAAATTAATTAA
>WOUH02000015.1:883416-907560 GCA_009936405.2 Stevia rebaudiana
GATAGTCATTGTGTCATGGATTCATTTTATATGTATATATAATCTCCCCCGTATATAGTAAAACAAGTAAGTCAAAAAAGGGGCCATGAACTCACCTTATAAGTAGCACAACAGCTAGAATAAGAGAATAAGCGAAACGAGAAATCTGACGGGCGAAACGACAGCTACAGCTTGAAAACGTATCTTCGCGCGTATACCGAACGTTTCTAGCGGACCAGAATCTTTGGTAGGTTGCTAGGAGTGTTTTGGAGTGTTTGAGAAAAGTTGGGATTAGAGAAAACGAGCGATTCCTCTTCTACCCGAATGAAGGTTCTTATAGGGCTTGTCAGGGGGAGCCACGCGTGGCCCGCGGGCTTGGCCGAGGTGGTGGCGCGTGGCGCGTAGCCACTGGTGACACGCGTGCGTTCGTTGGCCGCCACGTGGCGTGATGACTCAGCCACTCAGCTGCCATGTGGAAGGTGACTCATCCCAGCAGCGTCATCGTCATGATCCACCTGTCGTGGCCTCGTGCCACGTGTCGTGGTGATTCGCACTCGCTTTCGGGTGCGACTAGTTAACTTAAAACGCGATTTCCCGCTTCGTTCAGACTCCGTTTCGTGCGTGGTTTTCGCATACGTTCACGGTTTTCAATTTCCTATCTAAACCCATTGGTTTCACCTCCAAAGGAGTTAGTGAAATTTAGGGCCTATGAACGCTTGCATCGTTTTTTGTGTAACTTCTGTATCGTTGCCCGAATTGAAATTCCGCTTACACTCAAATGAATTTAAATAGGATTTATAATGTAACATTAATCTTTATTTCACATAATTACTGAATTAAATTATGGTAATAACCAGATTACAAATAGTACAAGGCCGGAATCGGAGCATAACCGGACTGCAAAACCGCCTGTTGTTATAATGGGACTAAACGTACTTGAAACGTTTATTCAAGTGGTAAACAGACATACAGGATATGTTTCATAATAGTTTATTACATAATACAAACCCTGTGAACTCACCAGCTTTATAGCTGACCGTTTTCAAAACTGTATGTAATCTTAGGTAATAAAATTAAGCCATGGTATTGGCTATCTGATGTTACGCTTATGCTACACTACACTGGACTACGAGAATACACATACACTGTAAGTCATGTATTCTGAGTTTATCTATTAATCAATGTGCTCGATCCTGCATTACCGGCTTTGACGTGGCAGACCGCTCACGGACCGGTCGGAGAGAGGGGTGTCACAGATTGGTATCAGAGCAATTGGTTATAGTGAACTAAGTTACATGATTAGACTTAGACTATTACTGTAGGTTCTACCCACGAATATACATATTACACAAATACGTTCAAGCAATCGTATATTGCTCAACGAGTTGAAGCCAACACCAACATCTTCTGCACACATCAAGCAAGAGTGGTTACTCTCCTACTTCTACCAAGTCATGGAGACTGTGGTATCATCCAACTAGTACTCTTTGCTATTCACAAGTAATGAGACGGAACCTTTTGAAGAATCTCCGCTATTATTGATTTGAGACAGGGAATCCGAGAGACGTTGAGAAAGATATCACCAAATAGGAGAAAGTTACGCAAATTCATTCAGGGAGTATTACCCATATTAGTGGCAGTTACTCAATAGGAAGTATTACCCAGGTTAGGGGTAGTTACTCAACACCGCTATAGATCAGAAAGGAGCGAGTTCTTTCACCAAAACAATTCCCCTATCCTTCTTGTTCACAACATCATACTCTCAAACATCACGTTGATTGATTTTCACCTCTAAGGGATGAATCGATATCTTTCCGATTTACAAACCCCTTACGTACAACGGATTCAAGGATCACACACCTCAGATTCAAAAGGTAACATCCGCATACGAATCATAGGGAAGTCCAACACTGATCAATGTCTCGGACCTAGATTGGTCATTTCATTTAATTCCCTATCATCCAACAAAGTGTCTGTATCACTTGTACACTCACTCATCAGATATACATTACCTTACACGAAATTTCCGCACAAAGGATATGAAACACGACCACGAGTAGGAAAGTTCTTTTCCTAGAAGCATACTCTACATGACTCAATACTAACGTCACCAAACTCGTGGGAATAAATACCCTTTTAGTAGTCTCTCTTAGTAGAAGTTGTAACCATGTGAGATGTGGTTACACGTTGAAATTCCCAGAGATCAGAAGTACTTAACGGTTTAAAACGGGAGGAACTAGAATGCTTATGTAAGGTAAATTGACTATTATGGTGCGCAACGTAATCGTGAATTTACAGGTACATATGAATCATGGTAAACTTCTATTATGAAAAGTTAAGGTCCTGATGATACCAAGATACATGTCGGCACAAACTATCCTTAGGAAATCTAACCCACTCTGTTTATCTTGTTTACCCTGATATAGATACGATATCATCAGCAGATACTCACATTTGTTTCTATTAGTTTAACACGTACACATCATAGGATCATAGGGACAATACAAACCTCCGATCCAACACAATTCAAGCTAAATTTCGTTCTGAGATCATATCATTAGATGTCTCTTGGAACACGGAATCCATAACTTTGAATCCAGTATCTTTTGCCCGGAGGCAATACTCAAGACGTGAGCACTCACTCGTAAATCCGAGTGCTAATCATCATATCATCCACATCACTTTCACCCCGGCGGATCGACACTTATGTGTACATCTGGAAGGGAGATACTGCTACCTCCTGATAATACCGTAGGATACGTAATCCAAGTGTCAAAAAGAGATTATCATATGTCTATTGGCGAGACATGAGAAAGTTATCACAAACATCACGGTTTGTACCTTCTACATGTGAACCTGTTGAGGGGATCACATTCTTTAGCAATAACTTGTCTACCTAGACACGATTTCACCTCTTATTGGTAATCAGTACGTTTTCGTTTGTTTCAATTACCAAGTTTATCACATCTCAAAACCAACTCAGATCACCTTACGTTATCAACTTACCAAAACTAGAACCGAACTACTCATCAGTTATACAAATCACAAACCTGTATTACATAGATCATAACTCATACCCATTCGAGTAACCATACCAGAACCAAATCACATAAGAAGAGACACCAAAGTTGATAACCAGCCAACCATCACACTCATTATTGAAATACACCGACGTGTATCCCATTCTAGTATCACCTAGAGAAGTAGCATACCCATGAATCCATCGCCTGATATCAAATCAACTACCATGAGTTAATGCAACCCAACCAGATATGTATAAACTAGAATGATCACACTTGTCAAACCAAATTACTCCCCGTTCATTTCCCAAGAACCACACGGGAATCAATTTGTCAGAAATTGATTGTCCACATATCACTTCCAAGTGAAACATTTCTATCAGTCCAAGGAGATAAGGCAAACGTTATATCTCGGACTAAACTACGACATAGAAACCCTGAATTGCTTACATAAAGGTTAACACACATGTCTTCAAGAACATTCTAAAATATTCCCAACAGTGTTACTCGGACTACCGCCAGTACGATTGGCTTCCTCCTAAATAAATTTGATACAAGGGCTAGACTTGTAGCAAGAGTATTGTACAAAGTAGCACCTTTGTAACACCCGGTTTTCAGATAGGCTATGATGTATTTGATTTCCATATACTTATACTCAATGATAGTATGAAATAAATTCTTTGGTTATATTCTAAATTGTATTTAGAATCTTTTGAAGGCATGACCTAGATGCTTATATCAATAAAAGGAAAACCCGAAATACCTCGATAAACGCACCGAGATGATTGGACAAATCTCGAGCCTAGAAATTTTTATCTCACGATTATATTCGTTGGAGAATTTAGAGTCAAATGATTGTATGCGGAATTTTGATTTGAGCGATGGTTTGAAAGATACACGCTACGAAGCATGGGAAAGGGCCAAGATATCAACACCTCATTTGGAGGTGAAACCAATGGGGTTAGATAGAGAATTAAAAATCATGAACATAGGCGAAAACCGCGTGCGAAACGGAGTTCAAACGAAGTCGGAAACGTCGAAACAAGTTGACTAGTCGCGCTGAAACTGATTAACCGAGGACGAATCACACCAAGAAACGTGGCATGACACGTGTCAAGAGGTGGCACTGATAGGGACACGTGGCAGACAAGTCTGCTGAGTCACCAGGACACGTGTCGGAGAGAGGGGGTGAGTCAGTAACACGTGGCACGCAACGGAGGTACCCACGTGGCCAGCTTGCCACGCGCCACCTGATGGCTGGCAGCCGCGCGCCATGCGTGGGTTTACCAGATTTGCCTATATATAGGCTGCTCGGCCAGCTCATTTCCGGCACCCCTGTTTCGATCCTCTGGTCTGTTTTACGCTCAAATACCTCTCTAGACTTATAGTAGAAGAAGTTTGGTGATCTGGAATCACCAGAAGGCTCTCGGGAAGCTCTCGGTTCACGTGTGAAGTTGGAGGAGCGGGAATTCCTTAGGAACGATAAGCGGAGGTTTTGCTTGGTTAAGGTGAGTTCTTCGAGCCCCCTCCTTAACTGTTTAATGTTTTGGGGCCTAATATGCATACGCTATAGGTTGTTGTTATGATGGTTGTAATAAACGTGTTTAAGATATAAATACGTAATAGTTGGAATGTTGGATATTATATTGATTGTTGATATTATACTTTGTAATATTGAGATAATGTTGGCTTTATTTTAAGGATTGAGGTATTATACTTCATCTGTTATGAAGAGGGTATTCTTCGATGTATTGAAAGTGTGGTGGGCTGGTGGCTGGGTTCGCCCTACATACGCCCTGTATACAAATATCGTCAATATAATGGAAGTATATTCAAGTCAGACTTATGAGAAACTGAACCGGTGGATCGATACTTAAGATAAACCAATATTACTTTAATAGTATTAAGTATGATGGGTTGTGGGTTGGTTAAATAGGTAGGTGTACCTATATAGTATTTGAATCTTTGCAAGACAGGTGATTTTGACAAAGAATGAGTTCGGGATATGGTTTTAGTCATATATGAACAATGTTGAGGGTACTGATTCTAAGCACGAGGGTATCGTGTATAGATCTAGTCCTGATATGGTTGGTTTGGGTAAAAGAAATAATAAGTCAAGAATCAGTTGGTAATGTACAGTCTAAAGACCATAGCTTTGTGATAAAGCAGAGATTTCCCAGGTAGGGAATGGTAATGAAGCGGGTTGTACAACTAAGACGGCGACGACCGTAGGAGAGAGGGATCAGCTCGTCCCTAAACTAACGGTGCTTGTAGAAAGTTACATTAAAATGACTAATCACTTATTAAAGTCTTTTACAAATGAAAGGAATGATGATGAGTTGGTTGAATATTATATTATATAATCTATTGTATGGGATATTGGTAAATGTATCGAAAGAGATGAGTTAACTATAAACTTAAAACTCACCAGCGTAAGCTCACGTTTTTGAGTATGCATATCAGATGCAGGTGAAGCATCGGGATGAAAGTGAGTGGATGGGATAGCTTGAAGGCATTAGCGGACGTAGTTAGAATGCTGGCCGTAGTTAGTGAAATATGATGTAAATTATTTGATAATCAATGTATGTAGCACTTTGATATAAATATAATGAAATTATTTTCCGCTGCTGTGTAACCTCTGTTAAATCATTGTGCTTATGTGTAAATCCAATGACGTGGTGAGCCCATGGAGTTTGGGGCGTCACAATCCAATGTATACTTGCGTTGACTCAAAACCAGGCCATCCAACGTCTTTGCAACCTCAATCCCAAGAAAGTACTTTAATGGACCAATATCTTTGATGCTAAATTTTTCATCAACCTGTTTCTTAGTTTGTTGAATCTTCTCATAATCGTTCCTACTATGATGACATCATCCACGTAAATGAGAATGAAAAGAAAAGATCCACCTCTCTTGTATGTGAATAGGGAGTGATCGGCCTTAGATTGTTTGGAGTCTAGACCCTTATGAAAGTTGGTGAACTTATGGTACCAATTTCGTGAAGCTTGTTTTAAGCCATAAAGAGACTTTTGGAGGCGACACTCGATTTTCATTTTTGTTAGAGAAGCCTTGAGGGATCTTCATATAAACCTCCTCATCCAAGTCCCATGTAAGAATGCATTATTCTCATCAAGTTGATGAATAATCCAATCTTTCTTAGCTGCGACTATGTAACATTCGCAATTTTTCCATTTGTTATCTTCTTTTCCGTCTTGTAATTTATTTTAAAATTAATAAGAATCGATGTTATCACATCGAAATTCTAACATTACACACACACATATAATATGTATTAATGATTAATATATATAATAATATGTATTATTTGTCAATAGCGAATGACTCGATAAGTACAAGGTTCGCTACCCTACCGGTGTCCTACTAGAAAAAGCGCTCACATGGTGGAATGGTGAAAAACTACTCGTGGTGATGCAGCCATAGCTGCCTTAACATGAGGAGAAATCAAGGATATAATGACACAAGAATTTTGTCCGGCCAATGATCTTCAAACGCTTGAGGAGGATTTTTGGAACCTCAAGCAGGATAGTGGTGATAGCCAACTCTACACACAACGCTTTCACGAACTTAGTCTTTTGGTTCCGCATTTGGTCACTCCTTTATTCCGAGCAATTACGAAGTATATACGAGGGCCGGACACCGATGCTGATCCAGGATGCTGTGTGGCGAAGCAAACCTACAATTTTGGAGGATGTGATTTGTCTATATGCAATCCTTACTGATAATCATGTCAAAGCTAGTACCCTAACACGAAAAGGGTTCAAGAAACTTGAAATCCTTGCCCTAACTGAACCCTCAAATGAGGAGTTCAAACCTAAAGAGCATCATCATCATCTTCTTTCAAAAATAAAAAAGAAAGACAAGAAGCCGTTGTTGCACAGGTTCATCATGTGGCACAAATTCAACAAGTCGATCCATCGGATCAAACTCACAAAAGGGCGTATATTGGTGCCCATCCGAAATGCTCTAATTGTCTTTTTCATCATCCTACTAATGTCCCTTGTCGTAAGTGTGTGAACTACAATCATTGGGGTCACTTATCCACCACTTGCTTGTTACATATGCAACGACTCGAGTCACATGGCCAGTGTGTGCCCAAAAAGGGGCAATAGGAATAATGCAACAACTCAAGGAAACCATGAATTAATGAGTAATATTTAAAATTCACCTTAAGTTGTAGTTTTTGGAATTTTACACGAGAAAATGATTTTCGTATAAACCTTTCCATATATATATATACTAGGTTAAACTTGTGTATTACACGGGGTTGACTATAAAAAACTATATAATTCAAAATATAAGTTTATACATTCAATGAAATTTGTAAGAAAAAAAAAAAGATGGTTAACCACTTAAAAAAAATAAATGTCTTTTTAAAACTAATATGTTTCTCTCTCATCCTAAAAAATTAACATGTGTCAACTTTATAAGAGAAGTAATATGAGATTAACAAGTGTCTTAAATATTTTACTTTATTATATAGACGTATATTATTTTTATTTTCGTTTATCATACCGTATATAAACACAAAAATATACCGCAAGAACCTCACCTTTTCTCCAACTCGAAAACGAACATTTGTATGGTCACACGTACATCACTCTAATTTCCCTTGATGTACACGTCACTCTAACTACCCTTGACTTAATCTCAAATTCTCCGTATAGACCCTAAAAATAAGTAAAAGAAGAAACGAATTAAAAATGTGTAGTTGGAATCATAGATACTAATCTCTATATGCCTTCATGACCTCGATCTCCATCGGTGATCGAGTGCCTCTAATCATATCCCTCAATCCATTATTGTTTTGTACGATTTCATTTTTATCAAACCATTAATTCCAAGAAACCCAAAAAAAAATCCAAGAAATCAAAAAAGAAATGGTAATCAAAAAGCATTTATTACTTTCACTTTCTTTGGTTTTAATTCTAGAAGTTGCGGATAGCTTTGATTATCATGAAAAAGAACTCGAATCGGAGGCGGGTTTGCAAGGGATGTACAACCGATGGAGAGACCACCACAAAGTAAGCGAAATAAGCCACGAGCGGTTCAATGTGTTCAAGTACAATGTACAAAATATTCACAACATAAACAAGATGAATAGGCCATATAAGCTAAAGGTAAACAAGTTTGCTGCCATGACTAAACATGAAATTAGGAGCATTTATGCCGACTCGAAAATGGAACATTACAACGCACTTAATGGAATTCCTAAGAATGATAACATGGGTTTCAGTTATAATGATACAGATGCAAAGTCTCTCCCAAAAAGGATGGATTGGAGGGAACATAACGCCGTCACCCCCGTCAAGAATCAAAAACACTGCGGTAACAAGTGTTTTCTCACTCTCATACGTTTTTGTAGTTTTGGGTTTATTTTATTACTATGTTTTAAATTTGGTTGATTGAATTTAAAAGATTCAAGTGCATAAAAAAACGTCTCAAATGATCCAGGAAGTAGAACAAGTGATCTCTAATTCTCCATGGTTTTATTAAAATGCACAGAACTAATTACTATGTCTATATATTTGTACAAATATTCTAGAATACAGATTAAATAAAAAAAAATGGTCTTTTTTTGTAATAAAGATTTATGAGTTATAAAACAATATTTTAAGGTTTTAAGCAGTTAACAAAAAAATAATATTGAAAATAAAAGCAAATAAGTAAAACAAAAAAGATTTTAAGATAACCACATGAGTTGCTAATTTATTTGAAATACGTACATATATGCTACAATAAATAGTGATACTGGATTAACTTTTAATTCATTCGAAATACGGACATGTATGCTACATTAAATAGTAATACCAGATTAAAACGTAGTAATTTTTATACGGTAATGAATACAATCAAATGGCTCAAGAAACAAATGATATTATTCAAACGAAACAAACCGAAGCTAATGATGTATTCAAACGACAAAAACCGAATAGTTTGAATTTCAAGTTAAAAAACTTACAATTCTTTATCAAATAATCAATTATCGCTAAAGTTCATGAATCCTCCTATTTATAATTGTTTAAGAGATAGCCTAATTAAACAATGTAAAAAGATGACTACCAAAATAAAGTTCATAGACAAATGAATTCAATTTTCAAAATAAAGAACAAATTTTTTTAATAATTCTTCCATCATACTTCTCGTCTTAAAAAAAACTTGTCCTCGAGTTTTACTTTCGAATTAAAGTCACCTAGATCGAAAGGAGCATAAATCCAACTCTTATTATTTATCAAAATAATCCTCTTAGAGAGTTCCATTTTAGAGAGTTCCAATACAACATCGAGCTGTCATTCACAAAGTGACTCGTTATCCCTTTATTTTGATGACGAAACACCTCTTTTGAAGGTGGATAAGCATTTAGAAACCCATTTGGAAACCATCGATTATTATAACCTAAAGGATATTGTTTGTTTAGATCATCTTTAAACGCAAGTTCATGAAAAAAGGAGCTGAGCATTTCGACGTTCTCAAGGCTGGTAAACGAGATTAGAGGGGAAGGTTCATGAGAAACCAACCCCTCATGTGAACCATCAGGATTTAACGATCGAACCAACACCCAATGATAACCCATTACCTGACCCAATGAACCCAATAAGCCAGACAAAGACGTCCAAATGGTTTGCTTGAGTTCGAAGTTGGAACTAAATGAGATTAGAGGGGAAGGTTTATGAGAAACCAACCTCTCATGTGAGAACCAAAAAATAACAATTTAATGAATTTCAAACATTTCTCATTTCTTTATAAGTTATTATTTTTTAAAACGAATTGCATATTTTCACATCTTTCAAACGAGTATAAATATAATGAAGACATATTAAAAAGGGAAAAAAAATTTGCGTCATAAAATTTAAAATTTACATATATGCAGTTTAAAGATAATTTACAAATTATAACTTTTTAAATTTATATTTACGTTTTTGTAGAAGATTTATTCGGTTTTTTTTATTTATTTTTTCATATATTTATATATACTACATAGATACCATATGACATAATACACATATGCAACATGATGATAATTTATATATTTTATTAATTACGCATTTCATGTAAGTGTTCTTTTATCTATATATGTATATTACAAGTTGACGTTTAAAAAAAATAAAAGAGTAAATTGCGTTTGCGTCCCTGTGTTTTCACCATACTATCCATTTGGATACAAATTTTTCATTTTCATCCATTATGAGTCAGTTGTTTGCATTTTCTATCCGTTTGATTCCAAATTACTTACGGAGTTAGATTTTTTTGTTAAAATTTATTAAAAGGACCAAAATACCCCTAGGGACTCAAATGGTTAGTTTAAAAAGCTTTAACCCAAAAGTAACTTATATATGTTGTGGGACCCACCAACCCACTCCTTTTCTTCACGTCGACCACCATCTCAGCAACCGTCTCCGGAGACACACCATCTCCGGCGACACACCATCTCCGACCATGACAACCACATCCCTCACCGTCTTTCCTTAATGCAATCTTGACCACCGGTGCGCATGACAGAGACTTTCGACTTACCTTCACGTTGAGACTACACGCGCCGTAACGTACAGTCGCCGAAACCCGTTGAGATTCGCTCGAAGAACTCGCCAGAAAAGCTCCGGCTACCGCACTTGACGGATCTGGATGGGGATACCTTCCGTTCAAACGAAGCATGACACGGGCTTTCATTCTCTTCCACGACGATCAAATCCCTTTGTCGAGATGCACACAACATGTTCGACGAAATGTCTCTGAGTTCTGCTACTGGATAATGACGACGAATGTGTTTGTTTTTGTAAGTGGATGAACGAACAGAAGCCACGATTACGAGGAGTGTTCAAATAATCAATATTACCAGCTGTTGATTTACTTCTTGAGAAAACAAGATTCTTGTTCTGACCGTTGATGATAACGTTGTGATCTTTCTTTTTCTTCTTGTTTTTACTAAGCAGATAAAGTATCCGGGACCGATGCGGATAATATTGATGATGGTGACAGTTGGTAGTGGTATTCTTCGAACTGATTTGGGTGTTTTAAGCTAATAATGGGGTCGAGTTTGTAAACAACGTTGGTACTGTTGCAGAAGATACGGTGGCTGTGATGGTTGTGGAGCTGCTGCCGCCATTAATGTCAGATTTGTTCTAGAATGTAGCTATCGATTACAGCGTTTTCGAAATCATTTGAATCGACTTCCAATTTGATTGGTTTAAGTCAGAGGCGGATCTAGCCCGGATGTCTAGGGGTCTCCTCTTTTCAAATTTTTTTTTTATCCCGTACATTCAAGTTAAAAAAAAAATCACAATTAATTAAAAAACTAATAAATAAGGCCAAATTTAATAGATTTGGTTCGCGAGAGGCGTTTTTTTTTACTTTCTTTTTTGAAACTGATTCATTTTTTAATAGATTTGGTTCAAAAAAACACAGTAGGGGTCTCCAAATTTTCATTTGGCGGTCTCACGCTATATAGAACATAAAAAAAATATTTTTTCTCCACTACGTGCGGAAACTTCAGCGGTCTCCCGGGATACCCCTGGGCTATACATAGAACCGCCCCTGGTTTAAGGAGGTTTTGAGCGACGTACATCCACGATTCAAGGACCTGGAGCGTCGTGAACAAGGTTCGGCTTTCGTAGTTGTCCACACCTCCGCCAAGCTCCCTTCGCGCGTCCAAACACCTCCGTTTTCATCGGAACCAACAATCGGCGCTGTTCCGACGTCATCCTCGCAAAACAAAGATATAGTCTCGATCTGACTCGTCGCCAGCGACTCCAGCCTCCGACTCCACTCCTGGCGATTCACGTATGGTCTGTGAAGATGATGATGAACCGACGATGATGATGAATAAATTAGTTAAAAGTTTTCACTAAGCCCCAATAAGTTTGTTTTAATTGTGTCATAGGTCTTTGTATAATCAAAATGAGTTAAAAACAGAAAAAATAAACCATTTAAACCATTTGAGTCCCTAGGAGCATTTTGGTCTTTTTTATAAAATTTAACAGAAAAATCTAACCCGTTAGTAATTTGGACTCAAACGGATTGAAAATGAAACAACTGACCCATAATGAATGAAAATGAAAAGTTTGTATCCAAATAGATAGTATAGTGAAACCTCATGGACGCAAACGGCAATTTACTCAAAATAAAAAATATATACTAGAAGTTTACTGCATATATGTAGTACATACTACAACTAGACATGAATTTTGTTATTCTTTTGATATAACTTCATTATACTCGTTTGAAAAGGCATAAAATTTATGATTTAATGGTGCAAACCGTTTAAAAAAAATATTAACGTGTAAATGAATAGAAAATGTTTGAAGGTTACTTAATTATAAATTTTTTGGTTTTGTGAAAAAATAGTTCACATTATCCATCAAGATTATATTTACTCCATTTTCCTAAATTTTCTTATTATTTAAATTTTGGTATTTATGTTCTCCGTTGATTTTAATTATAGTTTATAGAGTAAATTGTCATATGCGTCCTTGTGTTTTCACCATACTATCCATTTGAGTCCAAAGTTTTCATTTTCATCTATTATGGGTCTGTGGTTTGCATTTTGTATCCATTTGAGTCCAAATGACTGACATCGTTAGATTTTTCTGTTAAATTTTATTAAAAAGACTAAATTCTCACTAGGTCCTCAAATGGTTATATTTATTTCACTTTTAAACATATGTAAATTCTGAAGGGTTATTTATGTAAATGAATATTTAACCTAATCTAAACCTCTTTCTCTCTCATGTTCTCACGTCACCTGAGGTTCAAGATAGGCCACCCTTGCCCACCACCAGTGACCACCATCAATCACTGCCCACCATCGAACACCACCCACCACCAGTGTCCACCACCGCCCACCACCATCAAAAAATCAGAAGACCAATGATAACCCATATATTCTCTTTCTACCGTTCTACTCTCTCTCTCTCTAATTGCTTTTCACCCTCTACTTTCTCTCTACCCTCAACTCTCTCTCTCTTCATTAGTGAATGTGGTCTTTGAAAACCCAAATATAATCCCCGGTGACAATGGTCGAAAATCCGAAATTCAACTGTTCTCCCTTTTGGTAGAAAATCCGAAATTCACAGTGGGGTGAGTGTAGAGGTTAGAGAGAGAGTGAAAAGAAGATAGAGAGAGAGAGAGAGAGGGTAGTGAGAGTAAAAATGTAGATAGAGAGAGAATAAAGATGATAGATAGAGAATAGATGGGTTATCAATGGGGTGGGTTTTATTAAGTTTTTAATTTGTTTATTTATTTTTTACTTTGTTTAATTTATAAAATATAACCATTTGAGGACCTAGGGGTAATTTAGTCTTTTTAAGAAAATTTAACAGAAAAATTTATCAACTATAACCATTGAACTTAAATGGATACAAAATGCAAACCACAGGGCCATAATGAATGAAAATAAAAACTTTTGACTCAAATGGATCGTATTGGGAAACCACAGGGATGCAAACGACAATTTACTCTACTTTCTACAACGTTTTTGGTGATTGAATAAGTAGATTATTAATTTGGTTTGAATTTTATTCTTAAAATAAACTAAGGGTTTTGAAGTTCATTGTGAACATACATTTTGAGTCATTTATTGCAACTTTTTTTTTAACAACCAATTTATACTACTCCTACTAGTAAATTACACTCAAGTACTCGTTTGTTAGATATTGAACCAATAACCTCCTATTTTAAGAGACATGTTGGGCTAGCCTCACGTTAACATTCTGATTGCACCTTTAACAGCATCAAATACGATCTTCTAATCATAGATGTTAACCTAACGGTATAGTTTTACAGGAGGATGTTTTGCGTTTGCGGCCGTAGCAGCAATTGAGGGTATTAATGCCATCAGAACTGGGCAACTCACAACATTATCGGAACAACAAATTATAGATTGTGATACCTCAGCAAGATCCAACGGTTGTGACGGAGGGGTGGTCTGTAGTGTATACCAATTCGTCCATGAACATGGAGGTATAGCTACAAATGAGAGCTACCCTTACCTAGCTAAGAAGGAAACGTGTGATAAATCTAAGGTAAAAAAAATTGTCATGAATCGACTGTCGATGATTATGCTTGTAATCATTTCTCCATTTTTCAAGATTATGAATATTACATATAGATGTTGGATATACTAAAAACAATATTTTGTCTAAAAATAATAGAAACAAATCTTGCCATTCATTTGTTTAATCAATGGTTAAGATTAAAGGGAATTAAAATTTTAGTAAACAAAGAAGGAACGGAAACCTAATTCTTGACTTTTAAAATTTTCCCCTACCTTCCTTTAAACATTATAACTTTTTTCATACGACATTATTTTTTTATAAAAATTGCACCATAAAAACGAATGTTTTCTTCTCTTTAATTTGAGTACCATAGTGATATAATTTTTTTAAATTACAACATAATCTATTACAAAAAATTTGAGCTTTTTTTTTTAAGTCGGAAAAGAAAAAACATATAATACAGTACATGTATATCTAGTTGTTTAAGAATACAATACATGGATATTCAATTGTTTTGAGAATACAATACATGTATATTTAGTTGTTATGAGAATACATTACATGTACATCTAGTTGTTTTGAAAATACTGTACATGTATATTTAGTTTTTTGAAAATACAGTACATATATATATCTAGTTGTTTTTAGAACACAGTACATATATATCTTGTTTTTTCATAATACAGTATATGTATATCTAGTTGTTTTGAGAATACAGTTAATGTATATATAGTTTTTGTACTATAATCTTTTGTACTATATCACCGTACTAGATTTTTTTAAGTTTAAAAAAAGTATATCACAAAGGTACTAAAATTAAAGATGAAAAAAACGCTTGTCTTTATGGTGCAATTTAAAAAAGAAATAATGTCGTATGAAAAAGTTATTAATGTTTAAAGGAAGTGGGAGAAATTTCAAAAAGTTAACAAATAAGTTTTTTTTCCATAAATGCTATTTTCTTTGTATTTTACCTTAAACAAATGGATGACCAAAATTTGTTTTTATTGATTTTAGTTAAGATCCCCTTCCTATTTGATCCTTTCTCATTACATATAAACAGCTATGTTTTTTCGTAGGTAAAATTATATGCTTTTTAATTAATTTTGGAGTATATACATTATTATTATTAATATTATTGTTTATTAGTATTATTTTCAATTCAGTTTGGTCATCATTCTATAACAATTGATGGAAAAGAATATGTACCGAGACACAATGAAGAAGCAATGTTGAAAGCAGTTGCACATCAACCTGTGTCTATCGCCATTGATTCTTGTGACGAGAGTTTCACTTTCTACTCAGAGGTATATATATAACACACTCAAAACATCCTTAAACCATTCCCTTCATCAGAATCATTCATTTAATCAGTTATTCAAATCAGAGTGTTTGAATAATTGTTTCCTTTAGGGAATATACACAGGACCATGTGGATTGGTGTTTCGACATGCTATGTTGAATGTCGGATACGATGAGACTCCAGATGGAATGAAGTACTGGATTATTAAAAACTCATGGGGAGCGGACTGGGGAAACGAGGGATTTATTTACATCCAACGTGGACTTACGGCCCCAGAAGGACTCTGCAACATGTATGGCCAGGCTGATTATCCCATTAAATCTTCTGATACAAAGAATATTGAACTATAGATCGACGTCATATCCATGCATTCAAGCGTCCGAATGAGATGTAATATATATAAGATCGATTTATATTCTTTTTTTTCTTTAAATAGTATTAAGAGTAAATTAAATCTTCTTCCTTTACGTTTACAACTATTTTCAGTGATTCTTCTTTGCTTTTAAAAATGTCTAAAAACATTGTTAATGTTTAAAAATAGTGCATATTTCATCATTTCAATATACGTGTATGGACCCTCAAAGGCCAAAAGTAAAATTACGCTAGTTTTAACGTTATTTTACTTATTTTTATGAAATAAACGTTAAAAGCGTTGGGTAGACGGTTAATCATGCATCATGAGCAGGGGGATATATGGGAGTAGTCTTTCTATTTTTACAGGGTGGAGGTTTACCATCCTCATACTTTACCTTTAGGATGGTACTAAGTCTGTTATAATAATAGAGGTGGACGCAAAATAAAAGAGAAGCATATATTGGGAGAAGAAACTAACATAATTCCCTGTTAATTATTTGTTTAGATAATGTACTACTAAAAAATCAACATATGAAAGTTTTGGTGATAAAAAATCAATATATGAATTAATGAATAAATATTTAATATATGATTAGTGGAAATAAAAAATCAATATAATAAAAAACTAATATTTTGTTACTGTTCATAAGTTGCCTATTGTTTAGTCAGGGCCGGCTCAATCATTTTAGAGACCTAAAGGGATGGAAAAATTCCGAGGCCCTTTTTCTGAATACTTTTGGATACTTATTTTCAATTCAATATGAAAATTACTAAGAAAAATTCATATATAAAAAACCTCACACTCAAATTAATTAATTGATTTAAAAAAAAAAATGAAAAACAGATTTCATCTAACAAATAAAATATATAAGTATAAATCAGAAAAATATAACGATTATATATTACGTTGGAAGGATATGTAAAGTATATTTCACAAGACGGAAAAAAATACAGATGACTAAAGTATATTTCAAACCTAAGTTAGAACTATATTCGGCAACAAAATAAAAAATCGAGCAAAAGCCAGCAACTAAATAATAAAATAATTCAGCAATTTAACATCATATAGCAAACATTGGCTTCAACTGGGTAAACAAACTATATATAAACTTGCTTCAAATAAATTAATGTTTTGATGCGAAGCACACAAAACACTTAATTACAGATCTTTAGTAATCTCGTATCAAAGTTTGATTTCATTATATGTTTACAATCAAAAATCAAAGAAGAAAAGAGAAGCTTACATTGACGTTTTCTTCATGCTACTAGCTTCATCGTCTGATTTTCAATAGATCATCCAATTCATTGGTGGATTTCGAGTTTCACAATTTTAGCTCAAGAAACGATTCGTTTTCACCAAGACCAATTCTTCAATCAACCGGCCTTTTCCCTTAGCCGCTAAACATGAGAAGCAAAGATTGGGCCTATATATAATTATTCTGAAAAAATAGGGCCCTTGGGAAAGTGGTGGCTCAAAGCACCATCTTGGCCTGCCTTACCCACTGGGCCGGCTCTGATCATCAATCACTGGTTTCACCGGATGATCCCTTATGTATACCGGTGATATGGCAAAGTTGTCATCTTTTATTATCATATTGTGCAATATCATACACGCATAAACCTCGTTTCTAATCTTTCCTTTTGGGGTGTGGGTGAAGGAAAAGTATAAGCTTTTTTGATGTGAGGTCGAAAGAAAAATATAAAAGATATGTGGATTTATAGGGGTATTAAAATTGATTAATTTTTTTAATTATAAGGGGGTAATGGTCAAAAAGGGGTTAACGGTCGAAATTTGAACCTTGGAATCATCAACCCGACTCGGCAAAAACTAGCCGCCCACCCAATACCCGCTACGGTGGCGATGGTGTTGCCGCGCGGCTTCAAAAGCCGATTACCTTACCCAATTGGTACTCCTTGTACCCTAACAACTTCTTTGTTAATATATAGTATAATATTAATTTTCTAGTTATTTTGATTCTTGGTTTGTAACTTAATGTCAGTTTCAATTTTTTGGCACATCAGATTTAACATAATGATATATGGAATATAAGTAGTTACCAAATGACATCAAATTACAAATCAAATACCCAAAATGACACCAAATTAGTGAACCAAGAATGAAATTCGTATCAAATTACAATCAAATTACAAAGACAAGGACCAAAATGACTTAACATACATGGATCAAAGTGGTAAATATGAAATATAATCAAGGACCCAAATGCCACTTTACTCAAGATATTATAGGTAGTGATAAACACATCCATGGATATTCACGCGCCCTTGATACTGGTCGTAAAGAGGCACGGTTCGTATTACCGTTAAACGAAAAAAGTTGCTTCTAAGTCAAATCAGTCATACCTTCCAGGCAACACGGTCGTTAACCACTAAACTTAGGGTTGGGGAATACGACCATGTATAGGGTTGAATGGCTCATAATAGTTCACACTTAACTGGCCGTTACTTTGCGTACGGCCGGTGTAATGTTTTTTTGTTTTATGTTTTTCTTTATGATTGAATTATTTGGCACAACCCGAAACTTGTCATATCAACCATTCAGATTCGTGGGTTGATCCACTTACCCACATAATCGATGTCTAGACGCTTCAACCTTGGGTAACTTTCTAACGTGTTATATCTAATATCTCAATTACATGTTTTAAAAAAAAAAAAGTTCATGAAAACCGATTAACTCGACTCCAAATCCTGCTGGATCCATATAGCAACATAATACAAATTTAACAATCTCAATCTATAATTGCATACAATCTAATGAATCAACAAAATTAGTACACATGGAATGAGAATTTCTTTTTTGCCCATAATAACTATTATAAATAGATAACCAAATTACTTTGCACTTCGCGCATCGTAAATGGTTTATAACTTTATTATACTAAAATCATACAAACCAACAAACATATAAATCCAAAGAACTTAAGTCACAAATAACAACCTTTTCATATTTTCATAGCCATTTTAATTAATTAATCACCATGAAACTGCATTAATCTCCATTTGTGCACTTTTATATAACTCTAATCTCTTAGCTAATGATGAACGTCTCTCCATGATCGCAGGATCTTCATCCAACAACTTTGATAATTGATCTGGCTGCAAATAAAATAAAATAAAATAAAATAAATAAAGTAACTAAAAGTATGTTTCAAGTCAACCCATAAAGTCATTCATGTTGACCCGTTACCTAACCCAACCCAACAATCGCATAACTGCATAACTAACTTTATATAGTTAAACATAGACAATGAGTGAGTGAGTGAGTGAGTTGACTCACTGTTTTTCGACCCAACTCTGCAAAAAAATGGTCAAGTAAGCTGCGTTTTGCTTCGCGAACTTGACAATGAACCACTGATTTAGGAATCGAGTTAACGAGACCCAAAAGAACCATATTCACATACTGCAAAACCGTTGTTCCTGTTTTCATATATCTAGAATTAGGACCCATAAAAATGAAAATATTTAAAGATAATTATAAATTATAAAATTATTAGATTTACCAATTCGTCTAAGGTATGTCTCGTTATATCTGTCAAAAATGGACTGAGTTGGGTTCCCGCCTTTTTCAACGTCTTGTGGAAGGTTCCGGAAGAAGTCAGCGGTTAAGTAACAACATTCCATATCAACAAGCATAAGTGTCGCCTTTCTGCTTTCGGTTTTCATTCTTTCGAGTGACGCATTTGCAGCCCGTTCGACTTCTTTTCTTAAACTTGGGTACTGCTTTAACTCCTGATTAAATAATCTTTTTATAAAAAAGATATGTTTTTTATTGAAAATAATCAAGAATATGTTACAAGAAACATACCATTGTCTCGTTGATCGCTTTTCGAACAAGTTCCTTTAAGATGATATCAACCTAAAATCTTGAAAAGTTATATTTTTTTCCAAAACCAATAATTACAATTTACAAATAACTTGAAACGTAGTGGTGACAATTAGGATCCATTAAATTTCTCAATCCGGGTTGTATTTGACTATTTTCCTCAAACGGGTCAAACAAAATTTATCTAGTTAAATATGGTATGGATCAAAATGGTTTGATTCTTGTTTTTGTTAAACATGTTATTGAAAAAGATTTGGCGGACCCGACCCAGATTGTTTTGTCTGACACAGAAAATTACCAGTTTTAGTCCGATTAGTTTTGACCCATTACTCAACCCATCTGCGAACTTTATTTTTATTACTTTTTTTAGTAACTGCAGTTTTCATCCCTAAAGTTTGCAAGGATTAATAGTTATAGTCCACCCTTAATATTTTTCGTCCTTAACGTTTCAACTCTTAACAGCTTTCGTCCCCTAACGTTTCAAGTCTTAACAGTTTACGTCCCTAACGTTTCAAGTTTTAACAGTTTTCTGTAAAGGGTTTAGGGACGAAAATTGCTAAGACTTGAAAACTTAGGGACGAAAACTGTTAAGCATGGACTAAAGCTGTTAAAGCTTGCAAACCTCAAGGACCAAAACTGCAGTTTACTCTTTTTTAAAAAAAAAAAATTTTACTTACCGCATTGACGGAGGCCTCAGCGGGCCCTTTGATGGTAAGTAATGAAGATTCAATAATGTGACGGTATCCTTGTTCAGGAGCAATAAGATGCGGTTGATATCCATCCGCTTGAGTGATAAGTTTCTTGATGTTTTCCAATGACAACTGTTTATCAAACTGTAATTTTTTTAAAGCAGAAGGAAGTTGGCTTTCAAAAACATGATATATTGTTTCTCCTCCTGATCGCCTACACAAAACGATAAATTATTAGAGGTGTCAAAATGGGCGGGTCGGGTTAGGACACGGGTCATAATGAGTGTTTTTAGTATGCATTAAAACGGGTCGAGTAGACCAAAACACTTTTCCGAGCTTTTTCAAAACTATTTATTATGTTGATAATAACTACAAAAGCTATAATATTAACAAGAGTTAATTATACAAATGGTCCCTGTAATTTAGGCAAAGTAACACGTTAGGGTACTGAGGTTAAAAATTTACAGGTTTGGGTACTAAGGCTAAATTCTGTCAAATTTTCCGTTAAAGTATGGTGAAATTACCTATATAACCTTTCACTTTGATTATTCACAAAGTCAAAGGGTATTTTGGTCATTTCTCCCTAATTTAACGAAAAAAGTCAACCAGATTCAGCCTTAATACCCAAACTCAATACAAAACTGAAAGTACAAACCCTAAAGTTTTTACTTTCTTTGCTTTGTACCCAAAACTATTACTTTACCCAAACCATAGAGAACATCTACTTAATTAACCTATTTGACGCGTTAGAAATAGTGCATAACCCAAATCAACCCATTTATAAGTAAACGGGTCAAAACCGGCAGTGGTCAAGAATCATATACTTACATCCCGTCTAAATGTTCTTTGTATATTTGATCAAAAGCCCGGCATATATCCATTATCAAAAGTAACTTTCCCTGCAATTATATTAAATAAGTATTAAAGCCCACTAAAAAAAGATCCACAATAATATTTTTTCAATAAATATATGTGAGACAGAACTTACACCAGCATCAGTAGATATAGGTTTTCCAAGATGGATCATTTCAGATTCAAGATCAGTTAAAGTGTTGTTGATTAACGACTGTAAACTTGGAATTCGGGATTTAATCACGCCTTCCAAATGCTGAGTCAGCAAATCAAGGCATATATCAACAAATATATTCAATTTTGAGAAAACGGTTGTAATTTATTTTATTTTTTAAAAAATGGGTTTAATATTTAAAAATTATTTAACCTTTGAGAGCATTTTTGCAAGATATTCAGAACCCATCCTTGAAGCCAAATGTTTGTATTCTCTACTTGTAGAAAAATATTCTCTTTCTTTACGTCTCGCTGATGTCATATCGACCCGTTTATTAATATCTTCTTGTGAACGGTTAACGATTCCAACCCATGGGAATTTTAGCCGATAAGATTTTCCTTCTAAAATCTAAAAAATAAATTTAAAAAAAAATGAATGTATTATATAAATATATACATCAAACTATCAAAGTTAAATCCAATTAGAATATTATTCAACAATAGTTTACTTATTATTTAACCAGATTAACTTACATCAACTGCATTAGTGCCCTTATCCATCAAATCAATTTTGGTCAATACTCCAATAGTTCTTTCTCCTATAAAAGAATTCAAGCTCATAACTTTTATTTTGATAATATTTTTTTAGAATATGCAAATAATAAAAATGCATTTTGGTACCTGTGGGGTCCACTTCACGCGACATTTTAATCGCGTCTGATGTAGCCAGATCTTGATTAGCAGGTGAAATTGCCAAAATAATGCAATTTGGCTGCATTAAGAAATTCCAATTAACCAAATGAAATAAAAAATAATAAAAAATTATATACTATTTTTTTAGAAACTGAATTTATGTTTCACCTTTTGAATGTAGGCGCGAACCATATTCTCAATATCTTGCACAATGCTTTCAGATTGACCATCTACATTTATTCAAGATTTAAAATTAAAAATAGTTCATTTCATGTCACATGATTTTAAATTTTTTTTTTTTTGATATACTTACCAACTGCAACTTTTGTAAGACCAGGAAGATCAACCAAAGTCAAGTTGACCACTGTCAATATAAAAATTTCATCAAAATTCTTTCTAAATTTGCAATATTTTTTTGTTAGGTAAAGATATATTACAGCAATGTCAATGTTTTTTCAAAATTTACCATTTGGAGAATAGATACTAAGATGAATCGGGACACTTGAAATTTGTTTGGTTTGACCCGTTTCGCGATCAGTCTCATCTGAAATCTCTTTTCTCACAGCAACTACACATTTCAAAATCACCACAAGAATATAATTAATTAATTATTACTTTAACAAAGTGATGAACCATATAAAGGATGAACATACAGAATAGATATGGCATTACAAATCGTTTGCTTATAAATCAGTTAATTCAAGTTATGTTTTTATCTCAAATGGGTTGAAAGTCATAAGAAAAAAGTTTAATTGCATTCAACCTCCTACATCATTGTATTTAAAGTTTATTGGCAATTTTTATATTTATAATAGCACATAAATTGTTTATAACAAATATAAAAACAGGGTAAAAAGGTATAAAAAAATTAAAAAGTCAATCCGACCCGTTTGACCAATAAATAATAAAGTGAGCTTATACCAAAATCATAAAACTTTTCTGATGGCCGATGCAAGAATTCTGCATATTCTTTTCCTTGATCTATTCTATGTAATTGTAAAACAAGTGGACGTCGAGTAACAATTCCTGCATATAACAAAGAAGAAAAATATTAAACAAAAAAAAAAAGTTTAATTTCTTGCCATTTGTGAAATTAAATATTTATTCTTCAAGTTTTAATCAACTGAATAAAGATAATATGATATTGATTAGAGAAACCTGATCCTCTTGGTAAGAAGTCTTTGCCAACAACACTTTCTAAAACTGAAGATTTCCCTGAACTCTGTTATTATTAAATAGCAAATTAAGTCAATAAAAATAAATTTATTAAAAAGAAAGAATCTTTAATTGGAATTTATTATGGAAAAATGCCATTTCGAAGCAATGTGTTCAACAAAACATTGTGATGGTTCCTACCTATAAAATAAAAGTGTTTGTTCTATTTTAAGTACAAGTTTTCACAACAGAAAATATATATTCGTTGATTATTTCTGAATGATCCGATTAAGACTTCAAGAGTACAATTAAAATACTCAAATCTGATAGTAACTAAACCTGTGATTTAGAAAGATTACCCAGTAAATTACAATCGACCAAACAAACAACACATAAACAACTAAAGAAATGAAAGATGGATGTTTGATTATCGTTCCAACCTAACTCAAAAGATCACTCGCTAGTTTCAGACTTTCAGAATCAAAGATTAAAAACGCACAATTGTTATTCAAAATCAAATGTTTATTAGTCTACTTAGATACATGCATGCATTAATTTGAACGGAAAGCAAGAACCTTTAATGTATATAATGCAACCAATAGCAAAATTAAAGATGAATAATTGGGTATTTGATGAAATTAACAGAAAAAAATAGAAATTGAAAGTTATAAGATGATCATAATTCATAACCTGACCACCAACAACAGCAATTGAGGGCAAAGAATCCCAAAGAGTTGGCAATGAAGCTGCTTCACCATGATCACCCAATGCCGTACATGCTCTCTGTAATTTGTTTACTAAACTAATTAAATTCTCCATTGCAGGCGATTGTGTTTAATTGGAGGAAGAAGACTCGATCGAGTGATTTATAGGTGGATTTTATGCACAACGAGTATGATACAAATGGACCCCAATTTTCATTGTTTTCGTCAATTTGAATATTATTTCCTCTTTTTTTATTCAGTATAGTATTCGGGTCAAGTTTGGATTTTGTGAACTACGTGTTATGAAAGCTTTGTAACTTAGGTGGTGTTTGATAACAGCTGACTAGTGCTGACCGAGGGTTTTTCTGACTCGGTCAGCAAGTTGCGGTGTTTGA
>WOUH02000015.1:917474-930126 GCA_009936405.2 Stevia rebaudiana
GGGGCTTTCGGTTTTTAGGGTGAGGTGGGGGTGTTTGGCGAGACGGTTCCAACGCCGCTAAAATGAGTTCAATCGGAGTTCGTTTGAGTCGGCTTATATGGTCTTTTTTAAATCTCTCTTAGCATATTTAGAATAAGTCTCAAATTTATAATAACCTTACCATGTATATATTGACATTGCTAGCACGTACATGCAACTTGTTGAAAACAACTATCTAGAGTTCCTATAGCTTCTTTTAACAAATAAGATATACGCATGCATGCACAAAAACAAATTAAATCAAAACCATCAGGATGAGACGTGATTTATCTTGGGTTTTCATGTCATTGTCAGCTTCATCCTTATGCATTCTTAAATCTTGAGGTCGCCGATTATCTAATGGTACAATCAACAAAAAAGAAATTATTCCTATGGTTCAGAATAGTTACTAGTTAAAATAAAATTTGTTGTTCGGTATGCCTTCTTAAAATTTATAGATGCTTAACAAATTAAATACCATTACAGAACTACATAAATAAATATAAAAATAAACTTCAGTAAAACAATTTAAAAAAGTTGCAACATTATCTCTTTAACCCGTTGCATTCACGATTATTTTCAATTTAATCCCATATTAGAAAATACACATGAACATAAGTTACTAAGTTGCATATGCAAAAATATCACTTTATTCAAACATCTTAACATATCAATCGTGTACACATGCATTTCTATACTATCTTTTTTAATCTTAGATTCACACTAAACTATAAACTAATTACAAATTACAACTTTAAAACCGTATGAATGAAATAAATAAATAAAGAGTTAGGTTGCGATTTAAATATGAAAAAATTTACGTGATAAAGTAGAGAAACCAAAAGGAAAAAAGCAAAGTGCGTGAAGTGTATTCATGTTGGAGACCACATGGCTTTGGTAATGCTGCATCTTTAACCTATTTTGCCATTCATTATAATGCCAGCTAAATCATACAATTAAAATTGCCAATTTATGTATTCCATCGTATTTTTTAATTAAAAAGTAAAGAATATTCTAAGTATATAATTTATCATCATTGTCCTAAAAAGATTATCTATATGACCTCCATAATTCTAGTACAGATCACTTCTCCACTTGTCTTGGACCAGAATTTGAAAACAATGAGTTAGTTAGTTAATTAGTTAATTAGTTAATTAGTTTGTTAAGTGATTAGTTAGTTAATTATATCATATATGTTACAGATACTTGTAAATTGTAATTAATAAACAAAATTTACAGTTTACATGTTTTCTTTCTCCAGATTGGTGTTCTTATATTTTGGTTTACACAAAGAAAAAAATTTTAAGCAATTAATGTCCTTGTTTTTTGAATTTACAAAATATAGTATTTAATATTAAAATCTTCTAATACAGGTATAATTCTATCAGGTATTAAAATTTACATTTTTTTAAAATGAATTTGAAGCGCATATGAAAACCGATTGTTTGACTAACCGTTCGGTTATATATCTGAAACTTGTTGTATCTCAGAATTGAGAAGCTTTTCCACCTCATCATTTGCCTCTGCTTGAATTCTCCATTTCTGTAATAAAAATGTAAAATCAAAGCTTTCAAATGCTTTATTTAAAGTAAATAGTAGAACACTTGTGCTAATATGATTGTATTATTGTAATTTATAAGACTTAGGGTCAAAAAAGGAAAAGAAATTAAGTTTTTATGGCTGCATAATTACATGAAAAATTATTTCGGTTGATGAGAGGTTTACCTCTTCAAGGTTTTCAAGTTCCATTATCTGTTCTATCTGTCCAGCAATAGTCTCCTGCAGAAGGAAAAAAATATATATATATATTTAAATGCCAGCTGGCATCTGAAATTTGACATTTAAAAAATTCCTTCTAAAAAAACACTTAAACTGTCGGAAAGAAGTTTATAAACTGTTAACAGACCGCATTGCTGGCTGATTCAGCAGCAAGAACATCAGAGTCCATTTCCACTTCGATTTCAATCATTGAAGAAATCTGCAAGAGGGGTCAATTTGGAATGAATAAAATATTATAATAAAAGGGAAAATGTCACAGAATAGTAATCAAGTTTCAAAAGTGTTCCAATTAGGTCACTAATGCATCTTTCGTCCAAAATGGGTCACTAAACCTTCAAATCAGATTATCATCGGATTTTGTTTGATTCAGAAAATAATGAAAGATAAGATGTGAGAGTTGAAATTTCTAATATATGTAATTATATTAATAAAATTAAAAAACCTGGTATATTTATTAAAGAATAGAAAAAAAAAAACTAAAATCCACGTCACCGCTGTTGGGTTAATCTGGTTAGTTCACGGGTCATGGGTTATATGGGTCACATGGGTCATTTGGATCCTTGTGTTTCTTGCTACACGTTTGAAGAATTGGTCCATGTTTGACTGAGTTTGTTGACAAGTAAATGTTGAAATTAGTTGCCGAATAATATGGATATAGGTAGACTAAGTATTTTAGCATGTGGTTTATTTGTTTAAGTTTACGTTGGATGTATTGTGCCTATATAAGGCTTATTATTATTATTGAAATAGAGCCTCACAGTTTAGTAAATACATTTTTCATTTATATGTGAGTGTGTTTGTGTGTGTTGAGTGGGGCCTAAACCAACAACCGGTCTATATTAGTATAAAAAAAAGGAAAAAGGTATATTCTTATTAAAACAAAAAAAATGATTTTACGACCCATAGTTTAAATAAAACGTGAAAGTTGAGTGACTTAATTGGAACACTTTATAAACTTGAGTGACTTAATTGAACACTTTTGAAACTTGTTACTATTTTTAACCGGATTTTAATGGTGTAGAAGACATACTCTTGCATAACTTTCAATTAGTTCAATTCGAGATTTCAATGAGTTCGACAATCCTTCGCGCACTCTTTTGACTCTACTTCTCCTTGCACTACATAAAAATAATTAAAAAAACACATTTTATTAACTTTTTTTAGAGAAACCAAATAATAATTATACTAAAAAGAAGAGAAATAGTTTGCGGTGATCACCGATAAGAAGGTTCTCCAACAGCAACAATTTTGTTTTCTAGTTGGCACATACGAGCCAGCATCCAAACCTAAAATATTTGACGGTCAAAGTCAACTATTGATGATACATAACAGAAAGTCAACTTAATTGCATGTTGACTCAAGAGTCAAGAGTATAACTTTTAATATTATATAACAAAATACCTCATTTTCAGCAGCGTCTTTTAGATCCTTAATTCGAGACTGAAGTGTGTCATATTGAGAAAGTAATTGCTGTCTTATGGCAACTGTTTCCACAAGTCTTGAAGGAAGCTGATAAAAAAAAATAAAAAATGAATAAAATAAAATAAAAATTATAAAAAACTTTTAGAAAAACTTGCAGGCGACACTATCGGTTAACTAGTAACCGGTTTGGGAATAACCGGTCAACGTTTTCCAAACCGGTTTTCAAACCCTAAAATCCCAACTGACCAAATAACCGAACCGGTTAACCGGACCGTTAGACAATAACCAGTTCGGTTAAAAAATCGGTTTTTTTGCCCACTTCTAGGCAACACTGTTAAACAGATAAAAAAGTCACATGGTATGAAAAATTAAGATTTTTATTTTTATTTTTAGTAAGACCGAAAATAAAACTTACTCGATTTAACTGTGGAAATACGAGACCGTTTAAAGTGGCACCAACAGCAATAGACGAAACAGCTGCAGCTGAAATAACCTGAGGTAAACCGGGGTCTATCATTCCCGAGGCGATATCTCCAGTTGCAAGAACCGCAACGAGTGGGAAAAAAACAGCAGGGGTAAATAAGGAAATTCCTCCATTTTTAGTAGGTGCTCTTAATAATAATGATTCTCTGCCATTTAGATGGTTGGTTAGGGACATGGGTTCACCCGGGTAAAAGTTGGGTGTTTTGGGGCTAAATTTCAAGGGACCCACTTCACGGTAGACAGTTGTTGGTGCAGCTGAAGCGATTGTTACGCGTTCGCCTTGTTGTGCGGGGAGATCAACTGTTTTAGTTGCAAATTTGTGTGTTCGAGCCGTACCAGATGGCGTCTGGACCTGAGAATAATATTAGCAAGAAATATTTATAAACAATTACATTTTTACAAACGTATATTTTTTTATAATTGAACAAGCACACCTTGGGTTTCTTCATTTTAACAGTGTGACCACCTACTTATAAATTGAATAACAATGTGATAGAAGTTAAATTTGCCAAATTAAAGCAGACAAAATATATATAAAACTGAAATTCTTTATTGAGTTAATTACGCAGATGGTCCTTGTGTTTCGGAAAGTAACAGGTTTGGGTTTTATGCTTTCAATTTTGTAACGATTTTCGATATTAAGGTTAGCTTCAGTTACCTTTTCTGTTAACTTAGGATAAAATTACCAAAATACACATTGACCTTTTGAATAGTCAAAGTTAAAGGGTATTTTGGTCATTTCAACCTAAGTTAACAGAAAAAGTAACTGAAGTTAGCCCTAATACCGAAAATCGTTGCAAAGATAAAGCATAAAACCCAATCCTGTTACTTTAAACCCTGAATACGCAAACCTGTTATTACTCACCAACAAGTAATTAATTAATTTTTTTTTTTTGGAGACTTACCACAATGGAGTGAACAGCAGAAGGAGTAGATTCTTTAACTAACTGCAAGAATCGCAACCCTCGTTTCCATGCTGGCACATCCATGCTGCGTTCGGCATGAGGACATCCTTAGAAAAAGTGAATATCACATCATCAACATCATACACTATTTCACTTCTTTTTTAAGCAAACTTTTTAGTTAATTAATATTATACACAGCAAAAATTGTCAAATATGGAATTTTTGGTGAAAATGCAACATTGGAAACTAATATGGATCACAAGTTGGAAGTCCATTTCAACTAATGAAACAACTGAATGTAGTATGTAAGCAATTGAGCATATCAGTACGTCATTCAATAGTGATGATTCAAACTTCAAAGTACAAAATACAAGTAAGAATACAAATAACCAACCTTATTTCTTCTGACTCGATACTAGTTATGTCGCCAGAAACAAGCTCATATTGATAACGACATTTGGAGCATGAAACAATCTGCAAGAAAGATTTTATTAGATAAGTGAGCATACAAAAATGATAAATCATTAGCATTCACATGTCAATCTAAATGTTTAAATGGCAAAATATATAAAATTTATAAGCATTTTTTGTGCATGCCTGAATACCATTTTGGGGTTGTGCAACAGCAACAGCTATCATGCAAGTAGGACATTTTACAATCTTACCAAAAGGAACCTGTATGAACAAAACCAAACTGCGGATCAACATAATGATAAAATGAGAAGTTAGAAAACATAATCATTAACATAATGATATTTAGTATAACGATTGCAAACATAAAAGTCAAACAGTAACTGCAACTGTACCTCTTCACCAGGAGAAACTCCAACGCGACAAACGTCTGCAATAATTCTAAGGGCATCTGAAACCCTCAATGATGCTGCAAGACCCTGAACCAATATTGTGTATGTATTTATGTCAGGTCTGGACCATCTCCATCTGTCACCAACTTCTTTATCTACTACACCTACTTCATGCATCAAACATTAGAATAAAACTATAAAAGACAACAGTAGATGGGTAATTTGGTTCAAATGGTAATCTTATCTTGAAATGCATATGAAATGCATCGAATAATCGATCATTAGATTAGTCCAGTATAAGCACCCAAATATGTACAATTGGAAGTTAAATTGTACCTTTTAACAAGTCAGTTTGAGATGATTGTTATTTATATGATTACATCTGATAGTGAAGTGACAATAGATAATTCATAGATGATTTTCAGATACAAATATATGAAATAAAATCAAATATCTTACCTATATTTAGATATATAGGTATATCCTTACACTAATGAAATGTAAAACTAGTAAGCATGTATCTCCTAACTAGTTATAAATAGCTCAAAATTTCTAGACACAGTCACACTCGGAAGTACTAGAATTAATGAGTGCAATACCACTGCAGCGCAACAAGAGAAAAACAAATAAAATCAATTCTATAGATTGATATATATATGTACCATGCAAAACGAGACGGATGATAAAGTATAACTACAAAGTAAAACTCTAATCAAATCATATTAGGTAGTATCCAATCAACAAATCCTAGCTAATATATTCTGACTAATCTTAAATAATAAATTCCATCTGTTAAAATCAAGCAAACTCCCACCAGAACTGCATTTTTAGGTTCACAAATCTTAACAGTCGATTTTGTAATAGATGCTAGTGAAATCAAGTTCCAAACTCAAACCTCATTAGTTCCTGAAAGCCTCAATGAATACTAAAAACGTTGCAAGACATTAGAAGCCTAAAATTAACAAAATCAATTTCGTAAATACCTGCATCAAAACTCGATCGCATGGCTTGGAAAACAGATAATGCCAAATCCGCATTGTTCCGATCAATCGCAGCGGAAATAATCGAACAACAATCAGAAGTACTGACGACACCACCGTTTCTCTTACTCAATTCACCAAACACTTCCAGTGCTTCACTCGCATCTTTTGCAGCCGAAACTTTACTAACAATCAACTCATAATCCTCACTACCAGCATCATCATCACCATCCGCTACAGCACCTTCAGGATAACTCTCGCTCAACGAAGCGTTGATGTTGCGTTTATAAATTGAAGTTCGGAAACTGCAAACAATAGAGGATGGGAAACGGTGATGGTGAATGGAGTGAAGGTAGAGACGATTCGGCCATGGAGAAGTTAAATTGAGCGTCATGCGAACTGTGTATGTGTGTGTGAATTGGAGGTGTGATTGGTGTGTGAAGCGGTGGAGAAGATGAGGAATGAGAGGTTGGAATCGGTACGGTGGGAATAGAATTTGGTGTGGAAGTTAACGCTCGAAAAATATTGTTTTTTGTTGAATTAAAATTAAAATATTGTTTTTTGTTGAATTAAAATAAAAATATTGTTTTTTGTTGAATTAAATAAAATTGGTAAAAATGGAGATGCGGGGAATCGAACCCCGTGCCTCTCGCATGCGAAGCGAGCGCTCTACCATATGAGCTACATCCCCAATTTGTTAACATCATATTTTAATAATTACATATAATTGGGTTCTATTCTAAAAGCAATTTAATTACCAAGCAATCATGTTTATTCAAATTAGAAGAAATGAAGATGGTTTACCACTGGTCTTTGGCCCGATTGGTAGCATTTGCGGATATTTGAAACATGGTTAGCCTTTGGGATTATTATTGCTATATGATAATAAAATGTTAAAACTAGAGGTAAGCACTACATGTGATAAAACTACTAATTAATACAAGTTAACAAAACCTCTAAAGTGTGAAAAACATGACGATAACAAATCTAAGAATTTATTTTTAAATTTTTGGTCTTACACATGATTAGTTTCAGTGATTTTATTCATATTTTCTTAAATATAACTGATTAATTAAAAAAGATTATAAACTTTTAGCGAAATTTAGAGAGAAAGCATAGGTTGTATTGCGTTGAAGAGATGATCTTCACGAATCAAATGCAATGGAAAATCATGGTTGCTGTGAATTTGTTAAAACTGATATTTGAAATTCAAAGGAATGACATATTTGGTTCAATAGAGTAAGTTCTATTAATAATAATAAAAAAGAAAAAAAGAAATCCTATTATTGTCTTCAACAACAAAAAACGTAAAATCGATGAAACAGTCCGGCATCAACCAAATACTTCCGTGTTTAACAATTATAATATAAGGTCTTTTAGAATCTTTAAAGTTACAAAACTGATACTGTTTGCTCAATTTTAAACGCGTAAAAACACATTATTTATTCTTTAATTTTATTCTTGCAGCCGAAAATTAACTGGCCTAAATAGAAACAAATAAAAATGCCATTAGTTGACTCCATAAACCCACTTTTCTTGGTTGCTTGTGTAATTATTTAACTCATCTGGTTTAAACCATAAGTTAATCTCATCCTTTGCGGTTTCTGGACCATCACTTCCATGGATAATATTCCTATAAACCACAAAAATAATGGTTTAGATTATAAGCTGAACTATTACTTGTTTGTTACGTAAAATACCGCGTATAAATCGGCGCATATACCTTCCGACAACAACAGCTAAATCACCTCTGATGGTTCCAGGTTCAGATTTTTGTGGATCTGTGGCTCCAATAAGTTTACGCCCGTATTTAATCACACCTTCTCCTTCCCAAACCTAAATTAATTATTAATTAATTAATTAAAATAAGCGGTTTCAATACATAGGAATAATTTCATTTACATCCATACAAAACATATCAAATATCATATATATATATATATCCCTACAAACTTTACAAATATCATATATATATCCTTAAATTGATCAAAATATCACATATATTTGTTTTCACTTATTTTCCTTAAAATTAATTTATGATATGACCATTTTCTTAAAACTACAAATTTCAACAAAATAAAGACAAAATAAATAAAAAAACAGTTGTTTCACTTTAATTCGTCGTTTTCACAAGCTCTCTGTTTTTTCCTTGGTCGATTTTATTGGCTGAAATTAATATTGGTGACCCAGTAAATTAGTATATTTGTAAATATAAATTTGTTATTTAGTGAAAATTAAGGGTAAATGGTCATATTATAAATTACTACTGAGAAAAATAAGTTAAAAAGGATATATATGATATTTTGATAAATTTGTAGGGATATATATGTTATTTTTAAAATTTGTAGGGATATTAAATTTTTTAGGGGTGTATATCAAATTAACCCCACTACATATTATAAAAAAATAATAATAATAAGTAATTTAAGTTTAACTAATTACCATGGCAAGAACAGGACCAGAGCTGAGGAAGTCACATAGACCATCAAAAAATGGTCTTTCTTTAAGATCATGATAATGCTTTTGCGCGAATGACTTTGTTGGGGTTACAAGTTTAATTGCTACAAGTTTGAATCCTTTACGTTCAAACCGCGCCACAATCTCTGAAATCTGGCAAAAAAATAATAATATTTGGTGAGAAAGTGAGAAACTGTTGCAAACGAAGAAAAAGACATAAAAAACTGATCTTTCTTATTAGTTGTTATAATAAAGAAAACTTGAAATTAGTATAAAATGTATAAAACTATAAAAGTAACACTGGTTGGATGAATTAGCAAAATACCAATCCTCTTTGTACACCATCTGGCTTGATAGCAATGAAAGTTCGCTCCATCTGCACAAGTAAACGAAGAGATTCATTGCGATTTAAAGATTTATCAAAATAATTACCACAATAAGACATTTGATTTTTTTTTTCTTTTGATATTTTACAATGTTTCATAGAATATAAGAAATTGTAAAAGAATGTAATACCTGTGATGCATGTGCCTCTTGGTCTTGAAGCATGTATGCTATTATAAAATTAAAAACAAAAAAGTCAAATTAAAATTTTGACAAGAAAATAAAAATAAAAATCTACATTGGGGAATTTATTCAGATGAAAACCTGCAGCAGGAAGTGCAAATGCTCCAGCAATCCATGCGTTTCCAGAACGATCGCGCCCAAAAGAAGCGACAGCTGGCAAGGCACCTTTGAATGACACTGCAGCAGCAACAGTTCGTCCTTCTGCAAGTGAGACAAGAATGATATTTTAATTTTACATTTTATCAGATTATGTAATGTAATAGTAACATTGAAATAGGCAAATAGCATAGGGAAAAAGAAGGAAAATGTTATTTTGGTAATTTGGTTACCATTAGATATGAAATTGGCATAAATAAAACAATACACTCTTGTACTAATGATCACATTGCTTGTAAAGAATTTGCTACTAAAAGATTTATAATTGTGTTAAAAGCTATGAATTATTACTGTTTGGTTTTATGTTCCCATATTTAACTTGTACTTTACCTCTACCATACTACAATCAAATTCATTTCAAAACTAACCATATAACATGCATTATAATTAAGTAAAAGATTAATAAAAAGCATATGTTAATGCTAGAATCACACATTATCAATCTCACTGAGTAATATCCCTCACACAGTAATAAGCAAACTCAAGGAAATATTTCCATACATAGAAATGATGATATAACATAAATATCTATTTGAGCACATAAAATTATGGAAAATTAAACTGAATAATTCAATATCAGAAAACTCAAATAAACAAAAAGTTAAAATCAACAAAATAAATTAATTTCTATTTTCTGGATCTCATTCATTGTCAGTTAATCTGAAGAATACGAAAATAATCGATGTAACATCATCCACAATTATTCATGACGCCAATATTCACCGACAAGTCCAAACATATATCAATACAGAATTACAGCATAGTAACTCGATCGTAATCATCAAACTAATCGCAATCAGATCAAAACATAGACAAATGCTAATGAAATGAAACAATTTGATCAACAAAAACCGCCGGAAAATCTTACCGGAGAAGATACGTGGTTTCTGCTTAGAAGCAGATGATACGATAGACCTAACTGCTCGTGAAGCAGATCTGAATATCTGAGAACTCATCTTCCTCCTTCGATGCAATAATTTATGGAAAATTATTGAGAAATGAGAGCAGAGCACTGAAGAGGAGGCTGAGAGTTTGATTGTGATTGGATATTTGAGGTTACCAATGTTGGTAGAAAGAAAGGAATAATAAAAAGTGAACCATAAGGTTTGCATTAGTTAGCAAACTATTCCTTTGGGTTTAGAATAGCTATAATTGACCCCTAATGTTCTTTTTTATGTACTTTACTAAGGGGCAATTTCGTATATATTCTTTGTAACTTGTAAAATTACATATTTTTCTAGATCATGATTCATGAGCATTGTATATTATGTATTAAAACATATATGTTAGGGAAATATGTAATTTTGCAAGTTAAAAAGGAGATATGTGTAATGCGTGATTCCAAGTGAAGCATTTACACATGTTTCAAAATTCCATATGTAAAATTAGATTTTAAATTCTAAACAAATCTAGTGACAACTTGAAAACTCAAGTATTGTTGGTAACCAACTGAAAATCAAAGGCGATATACTATGCATTTGATATTGATAAAAGTTGCATGAATGAGCTTTGGTTATAATGTGAGATCTACACCAGGGGAATGAATGAAAATTGATTTGGTAGTATATTAAAATTATTTTCATGTTTTATTTTAGAAGGAAAAACTGAAGGATCGAGTTAATCTTGATTTGATTTTAAATAGAAAAAGTATGAGCTTTTATTATTTGAATGTCATATAAATACGAGTTTTAGTAAGTTAAAAGTCTTGTTTTAAAGTTAGTAAATATCTAGTAGGTTTTGTAGATAAGTTCAAGCATGTTTGGATTATTTCAAAGTTTGAGTTGAGTTGATGATAAAGTTAGAGAGTTTATAAATATGGAGTTTGTTTGGTTTATTGGTAAGAGTCGGCAATTATAATTTGTAAAATAAGAAGGTTGAGACTGAAATCTTTGTGTTCTTTAGCCTGAAGCCCAAAAAAACTAGTTATACAAGGTGTATGTGATTAGCTATGATCTTTCATACACTCATTACAAGTTTCAGAACTTAAATACGAGTATGTGGATGAAAATGATTAGTCGTTGCATAGACTTAAACGTATGAATGGATATTTTATTTTGAATGGGATATCGCAAATATTCAAATTTGCTATTTAAACATATAAATCGTATTTTTTTAATGGAATATTGAAAGTATTAGGATTAGTTAATGCCTTAATGGTTAGAATCCCAAGCTTACCACCCAAGTTCAAGACACCATCTATACTTGATAAAAATTAGAATTTACATGTATCAAGTATCAAGTATCAAGTATCAAGTATCAAGTAGTAGTGTTGTTTGTTTGATTCATTTTTGTAGTGTTAATTATTTGTTTGATTACATTTGTATATGTATGATGATTTAACGTTTGTTTTGATTGCATTTGTATCTACATGATGATTTGACGTGCATAAATGAATTGTTGTCCTAAAGGACATGTTCTCTCCGAACGTAAAAATTTAAACTTTTAGTGTAAACATGCAATATGTTGATCAGAAAAAGGTGTAAGTGCAAATAAATAAATTATCTATCATTTAGTTTGAAAGGGTTAGATTTGGATAATGAACTTCTATTAATAGAAGGGTTATGTTCTAAAGTGATGTGAAGCTGAGGGTTATAATTGATGTGAAATCTATTAAATAATTACGGCATCATATGCTGCGTGTGATTTTGTAGTCGATGCCAAAACCCTAAAAGCTCGAATGGGCCGTCAGCTTAAAAAATTCCACGTGGCACCAGATCTAGCAATCTCAGCCATTCGTTGTGAATCACGTGGGAGTTAGGTGAACTAATTAACTCTTTTCTAGAGCAATCACTACCCAATTAAAGAAAGCAAATAAAAAAATCATGACGCCTAAACTTCTATTCTGCATAAGACTATCCGGTATACCGGGCTGTATGAGGGGTTGTATTGACTGCTACGTAGGAGAAAGAAAGGGTAAAGTGGATGAGTAAAATGGTGGAAATCCATGGGTTGTATGGGGGCTATATTGATGATTGATTAATCATTTTTTTTTAATTTTATTTTATAAAAAAAGTCACATTATTTAAAATAAATAACATTATTTAAAAAAAAGTAACTAAAAAAAAGGTTAAAATTAAATAAA
>WOUH02000015.1:930226-946489 GCA_009936405.2 Stevia rebaudiana
GAATAGCGTCATGTAGGATCCTTATATTGTATTGTGTCATTTAGATACATTTTATCGTGGCTCGTCGTCGTCGTTGTTGGTTTATATATGAGATAGCGTCGTGTAGGATATGTAGAATCCTTTTATTAGGAAGAGACATGTTATCGTGACCCGTCTTTAAGGGTTTATATATCAGATAGCGTCAAGTAGGATCCTTCTAATTTATTGTGTCATTTAGAGACATTTTATCATGGCCCGTCGTTGTGGGTTTATTTATTGAATAACGTCATTTAGGATCCTTTTAATTTATTGTGTCATTTAAAGACATTTTATCATGGCCCATCGTTGCGGGTTTATATATCAGATAGCGTCATGTTGGATCCTTTTATCACATAGCGTCATGTAGGATCCTTTTTATCAGATAGGGTCATGTAGGATCATTTTATCAGATAAAGACATTTTATCATTGTCTGTCGTTGCGAGTTTATTTATTGAATAGCATCATGTAAGATCCTTTTATTGTATTGTGTCATTTGGAGACATTTTATCGTGGCCCGTCGTTGCGGGTTTATATATCAGATAGCGTTCCTTTTATCGTATCGAGTCATTTTATCGTATCCTGTCATTTCGAGTCGTTTTATCGTAGCCCCGTCTTTGCGAGTTTATTTATCGAATAACGACATTTAGGATGCTTCTAATTTGTTGTGTCATTTAGAGGCATTATATCATTGCCCATCGTTGAGGGTTTATATATCATATAGCGTCATGTAAGATCCTTTTATTAGACAGCGTCATGTAGGATCCTTTTATCTGATAAAGACATGTTATCATGGCCCGTCGTTGCGGGTTTATTTATTGAATAGCGAAATGTAGTATCCTTATATTGTATTGTGTCATTTAGAGACATTTTATCGTAGTCCGTCGTTGTGGGTTTATATATTAGATAGCGTCATGTAGGATCCTTTTATCAGATAGCGTCATGTAGAATCCTTTTATTAGATAGAGACATGTTATCCTGACCCGTCTTTGCAGGTTTATATATCAGATAGCGTCAAGTAGGATCCTTCTAATTTATTGTGTCGTTTAGAGACATTTTATCATGGCCCGTCGTTGCGGGTTTATTTATTGAATAGCATCATTTAGGATCCTTTTCTTTTATTGTGTCATTTAGAGACATTTTATTATGGCCCGTTGTTGCGGGTTTATATATCAGTCATGTTGGATCCTTTTATTAGATAGAGACATTTTATCTTGGAATGTTGTTGCGGGATTATTTATTGAATAGCGTCATGTAGGATCCTTCTATTGTATTTTATCATTTAGAGACATTTTTTCGTGGCCCATCGTTGCGAGTTTATATATTAGATAGCATCATGTAGGATCTTTTTATCGTATCGGGTCATTTTATCGAATCCTGTCATTTCGGGTCTTTTTATCGTAGCCTCATCTTTGCGGATTTATTTATCGAATAGCATCATGTAGGATCCTTTAATTTATTGCGTCATTTAGAGACACTTTATTATGGCCCGTCGCTGCGGGTTTATATATTAGATAACGTCATGTTGGATCCTTTTATCACATAGCATCATGTAGGATCCTTTTAATAGATAGCATTCCTTTTATCGTATCAGGTCATTTTATCGTATCCTGTCATTTAGAGTCTTTTTATCATAGCCCCGTCTTTGCGTGTTTATTTATCGAATAGCGTCATGTAGGATCCTTTTATCTGATAGAGACATGTTATCATGGCCCGTCGTTGCGTGTTTATTTATTGAATAGCGTCATGTAGGATCCTTATATTGTATTGTGTCATTTAGATACATTTTATCGTGGCTCGTCGTCGTCGTTGTGGGTTTATATATGAGATAGCGTCAAGGAGGATCTTTTTATCAGATAGCGTCATTTAGAATCCTTTTATCAGATAGAGACATGTTATCGTGACCCGTCTTTGCGGGTTTATATATCAGATAGCATCAAGTAGGATCCTTCTAATTTATTGTGTCATTTAGAGATATTTTATCAAGGCTCGTCATTGTAGGTTTATTTATTGAATAGCGTCATGTAGGATCCTTTTAACTTACTGTGTCACTTAGATAAATTTCATCATGGCCCGTCGTTGCGGGTTTATATATCACATAGCATCATGTTTTTTTTTGGGTAAAGGACATAGCATCAGGTTGGATCCTTTTATCACATAGCGTCATGTAGGATTCTTTTATTAGATAGAGACATTTTATCATGAACGTCGTTGCGGGTTTATTTATTGAATAGCGTCATGTAGGATCGTTCTATTGTATTGTATCATTTAGAGACATTTTATCGTGGCCCGTCGTTGCAAGTTTATATATCAGATAGCGTCATGTAGGATCCTTTTATCAAATACAGACATTTTATCATGGCTCGTCATTGCGGGTTTATTTATTGAATAGCGTCATGTAGGATCATTCAAATTTATTGTGTCATTTAGAGACATTTTATCATGGCCCGTCGTTGCGGGTTTATATATCAGATAGCATCTTGTAGGATCCTTTTATCAGATAGCGTGTAGGATAATTTTATCAAATATAGACATTTTATCACGGCCCGTCGTTGCAAGTTTATTTATTGATTAGCGTCATGTAGGATTTTTCTATTGTATTGTGTCATTTAGAGACATTTTATCGTGACCCGTCATTGCGAGTTTATATATCTGATAGCGTCATGTAGGATCAGATACCGTCAAGTAGGATCCTTTTATCAGATAGAGACATTTTATCGTGACTCGTCTTTACGTGTTTATATATCAGATAGCGTCATGTAGGATCCTTCTAATTTATTGTGTCATTTAGATACATTTTATCATGGCCCGTCGTTGCGAGTTTATATATTAGATACCGTCATGTAGGATCCTTTTATGAGATAGAGAATTTTAACATGACCCGTCTTTACGGGTTTATATATCAGATAGTTAGTGTCATGTAGGATCCTTCTAATTTATTGCGTCATTTAAAGACATTTTATCATGGCCCGTCGTTGCGAGTTTATATATAAGATAGCGTCATGTAGAATCCTTTTATCGGATAGCGTCATATAGGATCCTTTTATCACATAGAGACATTTTATTATGGCCCGTCGTTGCGGGTTTATTTATTGAATAGCGTCATGTAGAATCCTTGTATTGTATTGTGTCATTTAGACACATTTTATCGTGGCACGTTTTGCGAGTTTATATATCAGATAGCGTCATGTCGGATCCGTGTATCAGATAGCGTCATGTAGGATCCTTTTATCAGATAGACATTTTATCGTGACTCGTCTTTGCGGGTTTATAATTCAGATAGCGTCATGTAGGATCCTTCTAATTTATTGTGTCATTTAGAGACATTTTATAATGGACCATCGCTACGAGTTTATATATGAGATACCGTCATGTAGGAACCTTTTATCAGATAGTGTCATGTAGGATCCTTTTATCAGATAGAGACATTTTATCATGGCCCGCCGTTGTGGGTTTATTTATTGAATAGCGTCATGTAGGATCCTTCTAATTTATTATGTCATTTAGAGACATTTTATCGTGGCACGTCATTGCGGGTTTATATATCAGATAGCGTCTTCTAGGATCCTTTTATCATATAGCGTCATGTAGGATCCTGATAGAGACAATTTATCACGGCCCGTAGTTGCGGGTTTATTTATTGAATAGCGTCATGTAGGATCCTTCTAATGTATTGTGTCATTTACAGACATTTTATCGTGACACGTCATTGCGGGTTTGTATATCTGATAGCATCATGTATGATCCTTTTATCAGATACCGTCAGATAGAGACATTTTATCTTGAGTCGTCTTTACGGGTTTATTGTGTCATTTAGAGACATTTTATCATGGCCCGTCATTGTGAGTTTATATATATATCAGATAACGTCATGTAGGATCCTTTTATCAGATAGAGACATTTTATCATGGCCCGTCGTTGCGGGTTTATTTATTAAATAGTGTCATGTAGGATCCTTCTAATTTATTGAGTCATTTAGAGATTTTATCATGGCCGTCGTTGCGGGTTTATATATCGGATAGCGTCATGTAGGATCCTTTTATCAGATAGCGTCATGTAGGATCCTTTTATCAGATAGAGACATTTTATCACGACCCGTCGTTGCGGGTTTATTTATTTATCAGATAGAGACATTTTATCGTGACCCGTCTTTACGGTTTATATATCAGATAGCGTCATGTAGGATCTTTCTAATTTATTGTCATTTAGAGACATTTTATCATGGCCCGTCGTTGCGAGTTTATATACCAGATACCGTCATGTAGGATCTTTTTATCAGATAAAGACATTTTATCGTGACCCGTCTTTACGGGTTTATATATCAGATAGCGTAATGTAGAATCCTTCTAATTTATTGTGTCATTTAGAGACATTTTATCATGGCCCGTCGTTGCGAGTTTATATATATATATCAGATAGCGTCATGTAGGATCCTTTTATCAGATAGAGACATTTTATCATGGCCCGTCGTTGCGGGTTTATTTATTGAATAGCGTCATGTAGGATCCTTCTAATTTATTGTGTCATTAAGAGATTTCATCATGACCGTCGTTGCAGGTTTATATATCGGATAGAGTCATGTAGGATCCTTTTATCAGATAGCGTCATGTAGGATCCTTTTATTAGATAGAGACGTTTTATCACGGCCCGTCTTTGAGAGTTTATTTATTGAATAGCGTCGTGTATGATCCTTATTATTTATTGTGTCATTTAGAGACATTTTATCATGGCCCGTCGTTGCGGGTTTATATATCAGATAGCGGCATGTAGGATCCTTTTATCAGATATCGTCATATAGGATCCTTTTATCAGATAGAGACATTTTATCATGGCCCGTCGTTGCGGGTTTATTTATTTAATAGCGTCGTGTGGAATTCTTCTATTGTATTGTGTCTTTTAGAGACATTTAAAAGTTTTTTTCTCTCAGTTTTAAGCATTGTCTGGATGATGATTTCGCCCAGTCTGCTTTCGTCCCTTCCTGGGATTTGATTAATGGTGATGTTTTTTTACTTTTTCTGATTTGGAAACCAATAGGAAACTTGCTTTGGGTTTTATCACCCCATGGGCAAAACATGGTTGTTAGTTCTCAAGATGATGGTATGTTGGTCGATCAGAAGTTGGCACAACTTGGTTCCATCCTTCCTGATGTTAGGAGGCATTGGTTTGTTAATTCTAGCCTTTGTGAGAAACATTGGAGTAAAGTTTCCATTTTGACGAGTAATTTGAGAGAGGAGACCCGCAGTATCAAAGAGTTGGAAGAGGAGAAACGAGTCCTGGGTAAGAAGCTTGAAGAACAAACTGCATTTGCTGCAGAGATGAAAGCCGGGATGGAGAGCGCTTTGAAGTAATTCGTGGATCAAACACTGGTGTTTATGGTGAAAAAAGAGTCATTGACTGCGGAGATGTCTAGGTTGGAGAATGACAGGAAATGGTTGATCGATGAGGGTTTTAAACATGTTTTTTATCGCTCGAGGAAAAGTTCGAAGTTTCTGCTACCTTTGGCTAAAATTCAAAAGGCGGCCCATGAGTTTGGCTTCTCATTGCAGGTTTATATATCATATAGTGTCATGTAGGATCCTTTATATTTTACTTATCCATTATACGACCACATATATTCGGTAAACTTAAACTAACTGATTGCTAACAAATTTGCTAAATAGGCCCACAAATTTTGAATTGAAGATATTGATTCTTTAACCGTCTACTATTGTAATTAAGACACATCTCCTAGCAAATCATGATATATTGTACAACACGCACGAGTGAAAACAGACAAATTAATAATTAATAATTAATAATTAATAATTAATAATTAATAAATCAAACAAACTAAAAGGTTTAATACCAAAAAAACAACCCAAATACCTTTCATCTCTGCGAAAGTTAGCGAGAATTCCAGTCCTTGTTGCCTAACTGCTTCATAAGAAAACCAAACGTAGTGGCTATTACATATTTTATAGGTTTTCAGTAAAATAATTAAAAATGAACAAAAATATACTCTCGATTTGAAAAAGGAGAATGAAAGAAAATGATTAGGTTGTGGCTAAGTTATAAAAACCACCAAGTCCTAACCCAGTTCATGTCAAAAAACAGTGACCTAACACACTTCATGTCAAAAATAAGTTTCAAATTTTTGACCAAAAAAAAAAGATAATGAACTGGTTTGAAAAGGGTAAATCCAAACACCTTTTTTTCTGTTTATTAATAAACATCATCCCTAGTTCCAAGGTACAACAGTTTTAAAAATTATTAATATTTAATCGGTTAAAAGTGAAAAAACCCTTTATTTTATTAATTCTGGTTTAATTTGCAAATGATTATATATTTACTAAAACAGGATTAACCCTTGATAAACCACATGGACCAAAAATGTAAACTTACTCTTAGTTAAAAAAAAGGTAATTGTACTATTGAATTACACATGGGGTTAAAAAAAAGGTAATTGTACTATTGAATTACAGCCACGGTTCAGCTTACGATTAGCAGCTGTTTGCAGCCACAGTTCAGCTTAGATTTTTCGCTCACGAAAACGACTTTCTCTATTCCAAAACTACCCTTGTTAACCAATTTCATTCCAAAGTCCATTTTATTTTTGCCTAATTACATTCGTTAATTTCATCAGTTTATTAACACTTGATTTAGATCATGACTTATCAACTTTCTTAATTCCAGCATTACCCTTTATCACTCAGTTCATGCAATGACTTGAACTATGCAACATCACAATTCTCATGCTTCTAAAACTAAATATTTAATTTCGAATATACAAATAACTTAACAATTTTGATGTATATGGAAGCTATCACTTATTTCATATAGAAGCTATCACTTATTTCACTTATGCTCCAACTTAACACACACATTCTCCTACTTAATCGGTAAAAATAAAAACCATTTTGACCAACAACTCAATTCTAATAAACTTAAGGCATTTAAGTGTTGAAAAACTAAATCCAAAACATTCAAAAGATAATTCAATAGTTTATTCAAGGAATGTAACATGAGTGCCTCTTTGATCTCTTCGTTTAGAGTTCCAAATCATGTTGTGTTCCAAAGTTTCATCTTTCAAATGAATATATTTGTAAAATTAAAGCTACTAAAAAAGTTTAGACTAAAGAATTTAATATATTTTTTTTTACCATATGCCAGTGAGGAAAAAATAGCAGCCTATAGAATTCGGTCTTCAATTATTGTTTGACTCACACCAAGTATGTCATGAGAACTCACCAACACATTATTAGCTTATAAAAAAATCAATTTTCATAAAGACCGCATGACTTTTTAGATCAACCGGAAATTTCTAAACATATAATTATTATATTTAGGTTTAATTTTAATTTAAAAAAAAATTAAAATTACTTGTTTAGATCAACCGGAAATTTCTTTTAGAACTGGTATTAATAAAGACCTTACTCTATAAAAGCAACCGTGGTTAATATCAATATAAGTTATTTGGTTAAACTGCTAACTAAAACACCAAAGCAAAAGGAAATTGCATTTATGAATTAATTTAACAAAAGGTAAAAGACAAAACTGATATCTATTCTTTTAATTTTTTTCTCAAAAATCAACTAATAACTACACTAAATCATCTTTTAAATTAGAACATATCAACACAACTAATTACTACACTAAATCATCTTTTAAATTGCAATTTATGTATAAACAATTAAACCAAAAAGGAGATTCTTTCATGTTAGTTTACTGATTAAAAATCATGAAATTTGGCTAAATTATATTTTTTTTTAATTTATGCAGCTTTCCCCATACGTAAGTAGAGATTCAAGTATTAATTCTGTGTTAGCGTCCCGTACACGTATTGAAAAGCAGGTTCGTAAAGCAAGTTATTTAAAATAAAATTGAAATTTAAACAATTGGTAAAATATATACCATTTTCTTTAACTGCTTTTGCAATCATTTGTTCAGAAAATCCCATTTCTGATAAACAATACCATTTCTGATAAACAATAACTGCAACAAACGATACAGAACAGAGGTTTAATGGATTTTTAAATATATGTCAAATTTGATTCGGAAATATAATAAATTAAATAAATACATTTTGGTTTTGATGTCATGACCTTTTTGAGAAATAAAACAGGGCTGAATAAGTGGATGGATGACAATTGGACCTACCTTATATATGTTGTCAATTAGCTTTAATAAGTTATTGGGTCCAAGGTATTTAAAAAATTACAAACAAAAAAAGCAATATATTTAATTCTTTCTACCAATTTTTACTACTTAAATAAAAAACCCAATTTAAACCTTTTTTAACTATTTAAATAAAAAACAAATATTAACCAAAATTTTTAAACAATTCTCACATCTGTTGGAATGCAATAAAATACAAAGAGTCTGATCTCTAACTTAGGAGCAAACATATAAGATTAAAACATAAACTTTTTAAAAACCATGAAATCTATTCAGACATAATGCACATCATAAAGTCTTGATTACATAGTAAACTTCATGAGAATCTTTTATAAATAAATGTATTGGCCATCTAAGTACGCATGTACATACATATACATTTAAATTAAGATTAAAACTATTAGAACAACAATCAAAAGTAATCATAATGCTTGTATTTGGCTGTCAAGATACCACAGTTTTATTGGTTAATTTCTGATTTCATTTTTCAGTCTACCCTAACTAATTTGTGACAACAAAGTCTTATCTTTTGTTGTGAAATGTGAAATAAAAAACCTAAGCATATACATCTAAAGAAATTTAGCTGAATAATATAAAGTTTATGTAATGCAGATTAATTGTAAGAACTTACCAAAGGTTTGACACCATGTTTCTTTTGAATTTAATCAAGTCATGGATCTTCTAATGGATTGCATTTGCAAGAGGCTGTTGAAAAAAAAAATCACAGAAATTCATAACATACTTTACTATGATTCTTTCTAAAACGCAGTTGATGATCTGATTTATTAATCATCTGTTTTTTAATGTTAAAATAGCACTAACCACTTTGAAATTACATATCTAAAAATCCTATACATCATAAAATTAGATTGTGACATAATGTACCAAATCACTCTAGTTGTTATTTTGTTGTATACGTAGAATTGTAGAAATCACAGTTTCTAATACTACAAATTGCAGAATAAGATTTAAAGTTGACACTTAACGAAAGTAGAATACCTTTGTTAATTGCAGGTCTCTCATGCGAAACAAATTATGACACAAATTGAAGGGATTGTAACGCATACAGCAAGAATTCAAGAACAAAAATACTCACTAACATAAGAACATTGAACTGATTCAAGAAATAGCAACAATCATTTACCTAAGAGCCTGATTTTATCTGCACATCTGAGTCACGAAACCCAAATTGGAGCGGTAGAGATTTCATTTCCTCAAACCCTATAATCATGAACAGATTAGAGTTTATATAACTCATACCAAACTAATCCAAGAGCCTAAAGTTCATAAAACGTAAAATAATTTCATGGCTGGATAAAATTGATTGCACAGAAGGGGAGGAAAAATCCGACCTATGAAATGTGACCAAATAAGCTCTTGTAGTCTTGCGTGAGTGACGACCGCCATGATTTTTCTTCGATTGGTACGGAAAGAGAGATCTGATTGATTACGGTAGCAACGATGAGAGCTCTAGGGTTTCATCAGGAGTTTTGATTGAAAATGAATGAGTAAAGCGAGTAAGGTTTTCATTTCATCAGGTATTTGTGTGAGCGGGAGAGAGCATCTGGGTTTTTTTGTGAGATGCGTGTTTTTTTGTGAGATCCCGTATATGACTGCCTCATATTCAAGAGGCTTGCATTATGATTTGTACATCAAGTTGTAACAAACGTACATGTGACCTTTCATATTTCTCTCTCTATATGTATATAATAGTACCAGCAGCGCAGGAGACCCGCGCGATACGACGGGGCAACAATCTAGAGTGACGTACTTGTTTCCTATTAATTTTTAAAGTTTCTCCTGATATAGTGTATAGCACGTTGAATTGATGACATACAACTCAAATCTAATACAGAAGAAAAACAAAACGAGATTCTTTGAATTGACTTGTCAATTCATACATTTGAACAACTGAAGTTGTTTGGGATAACAACGAGTCATATGGACCAACACAAACGTTGAACTTGAAACACAAACTTACAAACCTATATGAAATAGGACTCGGTCAGGTCAGCAGGAACGCTAAACCACATACTTGAATCATTTGAACTCGCTATCAGGTGAGTAAGACTATGTGTATCGATGTCTTAATATTTGTTTTAACACCATCATCATCACATTACCACCTCTTAGTTTCATTATTCACATACATTATATGTTCTGGTCACCATTTATTATCTTTTAATTCTTTATACTATTTAATATTTTTTAAAAGAAATAGAGCCGGAGGAGAGATATAAAGAGAAACGGTGAAGTGTTAGACACTCACCAGCGGTGGCCAACACGGTGTTCCCGCACAACCATGATCCAAATCTTTATAGCATGTTGAGGGGCTTCCACTACACACAATACAAATAGGTGATGTGTTTTGAATGTATGCATTGTGATGCAGTAACGTCTATAAATGGCAATTAAAACAAAAGAGAAATTGAATCAATTTTAACTTTTATTTGTACAATAAAAACGCGTGCGTTACGGTATCATTAAAAGAAATATATGAAGTCGTGGCGGTCAGCTATGAAGGTGGAAGCGTATTTAGAATACGTTATTATTCCATAGAATTCAAAACAAATAATTTAATAGAAAAATCTCATGCGGTTCGACGGACCAGTATGATGACGTTAATGAAGCGTTGCGGAGCGTATGTAAACATCGTGATACATGTTGTCCAGTAAAATTAGCATAGTTAAGTAGTGAGTTTGTTTACTAAGATTGAACATAAACTAAGTTATATGAAAAAGGGTAATATCAAGTTACATAAACAAAAGAAAATCAAAACATAGAAGAGAAAAAATTAACAAATGTCGATTGGGTGTGAAGGAAAGATGAGTGTCTTAGTCAACATCTGGTACCACCACAATAAGATACAATCTTTCTTATCTTCCGCTGGAAAATGTATATATAAAATAAATTCTTTCGTTAGGGAAAGTGGAAAACCCATCGACATTGCATTTTAAGGGATATATAATGTAGTATATTCTCAAAATTGAAAGGATATTGATATGTGCATTCAAAATATTGTTTTTCTTCTTCTTTTTTTTGGAAGGCATTCAAAATATAAGTTGTCTGCACATGTAACATGGACTAAAACAATTGAATTATGTTAGATTGGATCTCACAATCAAATTGGGTCATATGTATTTTCTTCAAGAATAAATAAGTAGTTAGAACTTAGAATGGGCGGATGTGTACACTTTCTAATTTTCTATACCAAGTCACCATAGTGGATAGTCCGTATAAGATTTAAACTCAGAATCAGAAAATACAGAATACGTCCTACCATTTGGATACATTAAAATTTTTCTACTCACTGTAAAAAAAAAATTTAATTTGGTTTTCAACTTTTATTGTTGAATGAGCTCCACACTTTAAATTTTTTTTACTGAACTTTAAATAAGTTACAAGAGGCTCAAAACCACGTTTAAACAAAAATTGTTTTCCTCTAGACTTTTAAACAAAAAAATTCTTAACATTCACAAGTACCATCGCCCAAATATACTATGTCACTTAACCTTTTGGATAAACTAATTACATATAAAAACTATTTTTATGAACCGATTTTAAACCGTCATACAATCCGAACCGACATGTTTAATCATCTGTAAAACACTAAATACACAAAAGAAATTTTTGGCAAACTTTTGACATCCATACCAAATTACTACAAATTCCATCAGTGACAATGAACAGTTAAACAAGCTTCATATTCCACCATGAATTTGATAACTCATATTAACAATCTAATTTTATCAACTAAACCAACTCCTACAAATTAGATACAAATTACCATGATCAGATACCATTTGTCTGATTATGAATAATAAACGAGTTTGAATGTGAACCCAATTTGCATTTTTCTTGCAACGCCTTTAACCAACTATCCACCTGAGAGAGAATGAAACGAAGATGTGATCATACGTCTTAAATTAATAAAAAAAAATTAAAATGAAATTCACAAAATAAAGAAACTGGTGTAAGTTATTGGAAATTTTAGCAAGTTATGTACCTGGATTTTAGACGCGCTTGAACATTCGTATCTTAAACCAAGTCGAGTTCCTATGTAAAAATAATATCGAGTTTCGCCGTCTTCATGAGTGACACGTGGCATTGGGCCCACTTCGATGATGTCAGATAATAGGGTGGAGTCTTGAGGGCTTATATCTGTAACAGTTTTAGGTTGATCAGTAAAGTCAACCATCATGAGACTAAATGTTTACAAATAAGTGCATCTAATAATTGAATTATAAATATAATTCAGAAACAAATTTTGTTTACTAGTTTTTTGAGTTGGATAGAAAAGAAAGAAAGAAAGTTGTCAATTTTACAATAATGAGTTTTTTAATAATTCTATTTATAATTTATTAATTAAATAATAAATAGAATTATTAGAAGCAATTTTTTTACTAGTTGTTCTAGTTGGATAGAAAAGAAAGAAAGAAAGTTGTCAATTTTACAATAATGACTTATAAGCTACAATGTAAAATAGGTTAGTTTGAATAAAGGGTAGTTTGGTCATTTAAAACTTTAAAGTCTTTCCTTTCCCTTCTTGAGTTTTTTTGGGAGAGTAAGTGAATTATATAGAATGAAACCATCTAAAATAAAGTTCAAAGTTTGTAAATTGGCAAATGTGGAAAGTTTGAGAAAAAAAAGAAAAGAAAGATCATGAAGTTTTTTCCCAGATGACCAAAATACCCCCTTGTCTAAAGTGAGTTAATATAAAAGGTAAGGGTATTGTTGAAACTTTGTATCCAACTTGATAACATGAAAATGAATGAAAGCACTACTTTTTCGTTTTAAACTTTTGGAAATAATGCCAAAAAGAAAAAGTTTGGTGCATTTTTTGCACTTTCTTAATTTTTTTCTAGAAAACTTGGAAACACAGTTGTAGGATATATGTTGGCTGCATAAAATAATATAATTATCCTTATATACATGTTCCATATAAAATATACAAAAAGAAATTGTGTCTACTAAAAGCAGTATTAGAGTCAACAACAATAAACTCAAGACTTAACGTACAACTCAGTTTAACAACCTAATCATGTCATGTATATAGTGTGAAATAACACCAAAATGTGATAGTGATTCTCATGTGTAAATGATATCACAAGAAATAAAAAATTGACATAAAATTAATGAGTTGAAAATTTATATAATGATAATAGAATGGTGTAAAGTGTAAACAAATGGAATCTAATTATTACCTGTTGAAAGAAAATACAAATAGATACATGGTCCATGAAGAACAACAAATCGTTGAAGCCAATCATCGACTTCTGTATCATCAAGAGGAATTGGTTCTCCAGGTAATGTTTCCCATCTCTATTATTTAAAAAAAAAAAAAAAATACGTCAGCGACTGTAAATGCTGATTCAACAAAAAAAAATATAAATAAAAAAACAGAGGTAGATGGTCATCGAAAATACACTTCTCATGTATAAGTAGCCTGAAAGAAGACAAGAACGCAGAATCTCATCCGTATGTTCCAGCCTGCAAGTAACAAATCATTTACAAAAATATAACTTGAAATTTTAATTCATGTTGATAACATAATATTATTAAATTAGAGTTTGAATCATCATTACTTGGCTCTCAGATGAGCTTCTCTTTCCTCTAAATCAACAAGTTCTGATTGAAGGGATTTTACTTCTGTTGAAGATAATACAACCTGCTAAATGCAACAATAATAATATTAAAAGTTTAAAACAATTGAAATTAATATATTAAATAAGGGTTGTAGGAGTATGTGTTCATATATAAAGTTGACCTTTTCTTGACCGTTTGTGTCATCTACCCATGATAGCCTCCGTGGAGTGAGTAAATTCAAAATAGATGCAGCAGTTTTTAATCTTCTTTTAGCCAATAAACGACTGCTGAAACTATGCTAATGCAGATGAAACAAACTTAAATGAAATTAATCCATAATTAATATCAACTTTCAAGAACAACATGATCAATGTAAGAGTTTATACTCAATATTGAATTATACCTCAAATTCATTCTTGCTACTTGAAACCGATGAACTTATTTGAGGGGTTTCATCGCCAGAAGTTGAAACTTGAAAATGATCTGGAAAAATTTCTACTCCTCTTGGACCATCACCCATGGTTTGATTCAAGTAAATTCAATAAGGATCTGAACAAGATGAGATTCATTTAGAACTTAAAACTTATCAAATCATCAGGTGAATTTAATCTTTTGAAATTTTTTTACTAACAGAGTTTTGTCTATCTTCCAAATAATTCAAATAAGGCATGTCACATTATGGATTTACAGAATAACCATGAGATTTGGCACAAATAATTTCCATTTTTGGAGGTATTAATGAGGAAAAATGAAGATGGATCTCAATCCTATCTACCTGATAATGAGTTCAAAATTATTTAAGATCGGATCAAATAAACACAAGCAGAGGAACTTGGAAGAATGAGCTTCGAGGTTCACAATACCGTAAATCCGTATCATGTTTACTCACGAATTCACCCATCGTTCTGCAATTACATAATAATTTAGCAAAAATAAACGCTAACTAGCTTGGATCAGCTAGCAAAACCCTGATTCCTCTAGTTAATAAGCTAACAGCTACAAATCGTAGCAATCGAATTACTATCGTCGTTTGCTGTTCATCATGAACAATTGAAACTAAACACGAAAAAAAGGAAGAGAAAATCGCTATAGTTAACTACATATCACCATGATCACGTTTCATGTTCAACATACACCTATCGCGAAGCATATACTAGAGAGAATTCGATCAAAATTTAATAAAATTCAGGAAATTCACACTGGATCGCATAATTGATAGAGACAACTTACAAATTCAGGTATCAAATCGATGGAGATGGCAGTAGTTTGACGGGGAACAAACAAAAGAACAACACGAACCTTGATGCTAATGGTGATCAAGTTTGTAAAAATACAGATGGATGCTAACACTAACACATGTATTTTGTAATTTTATGATTCAACTTTTTTGGATGAAATAATGACAGAGGTCTTTTGAGAAAATGAAATATTAAAATTAACAGGCTATTAATAATATTGGGTGATCCTGTGTAAGCCTTCTTCTCTGATTTCATTCTGGAAGTACCGCGTCAAGATAGGCACCTTATCTATGCAAAGGACACTGATTAGTAAAAGTTACGGAGATTAGGGGTGTAAATGAGCCAAGTCGGCTCGTAATAAGCTCGGGATTGAATCGGTAAAAATCTCAAACGAGTCGAGACTAAACGAGCTCGAGCCCTAAAATATGGCTCGTTTACTTATCGAGCCGAGCTCAAGTTTCAAGTGTCGAGCCGAGTCGGCTTACGAGCATTTCTTCATATAATTTTTTTTAATCTAATAACTATATAGTTATATTAAAAATTATTTTTATATATAATATTAAAATAAAAAAACCCAAGTCATATATATTATGTTAAATATAAAAAAGAATAATTATAAAAATAAAAACAATTAATAATTAAAATATGTAAATTAAATTTTAAATACTAAACGGGCTTAGCCGAGCCGAGCCTGAGCTTGAAAATTTCTTTACGTGCCGAGCTCGAGCCTTAGCAGGCTCGGGATCGGATCGGCTTGTTTACACTCCTAACAGAGATCACATGACTGATTTATTCTTTATAATAATCCAAGTTGATCAGAGTCGAAACCCGTCAACCAATTATTCCAGGGAAACCGGGTAAGAACCTTTAACATTGCCATTAGGCATGTAAACGAACCAAACAAACACGAACAGATGCATGTTCGTATTCGTTTATTTTAAACTTTAACCGAACATGAACACGAGCACGAACACATAAGCGAACAAAAATTTTGTGTTTGTGTTCGTTTATTATGGAAATGGACATGTTCGTATTCGGTCGTTAATAAGCCAATGAACAGTTCACGAACATAAATAAACAAGAACGAACACAATTAAACATAATTGAACATAACTGAACAATATAAATACTCAAACGAACATAGGTGACATATGAAATATTGATATATTAATGATATATTTATATATATATATAGGGAGCGGTTAAAATACATATGTTGTTATCCTACATAACGTAGGATGAGATTTCATCCGTTGGATCGTTTAAATG
>WOUH02000015.1:946589-960700 GCA_009936405.2 Stevia rebaudiana
AAGGTTGTTTATTTACGGAAGTTTCCTAAAAAATATATTTTCCGTCCATACCCTTTTCTCTTTGTACACGTGGCGTAATCTGATTGCATCCCACGTTATGTAGGATAAGAATCATATGTATTTGATCCGCCTCCTATATATATATATATATATTATTTGAAAATAATAATAAAAATAGATTGTGAAATGAATACAAACGAACATACATAAACATAAATAAACGAACATAACCGAACAGTTCGTGAACATAAATAAACGCACAAAAGATATGTTCATGTTCGTTCGTTTAAATAAACGAACACAATTTTTTGTTCATATTCGTTTGTTTAAAAAAGTAATTGAACCGAACAGTTCATGAACTGTTCGGTTCGTTTACATGCCTACTTGCCAGTCTCAAACACGAAGCCGGATAGTAGTTCGAGACGAATGTCTTTGCCATGAATGATTTAGTAGCAACAATATGGTACGTTTAGCAATCCATGTTACGGTAAATAAATGCTAGTTTTTTAAAGTTTTGTGGTTCGAAAAAAATCATATATATTAAGGATCTTATTGCAAAACTTGGTATGGTGTAAGGGTTTTAGTGCATTTTATGGTAGATAAGTGTGTTATCTTAGCTGTCACCTCTTGATTGAGGGCACCTCCTAACAGCTTTTAAAGTCTGTTTATAATCTTAATGTTAATATATCTTATATACATTTAAAATAAGATTCAGGATAATTTTAAAATGTATATTGCAAGCCTGTTAGATATATTTACTTTCAAATGTATAAACTTGCATAATCAAGATATAAGAGTTTACAGGGTGAGTGAAAACAACCTTCAACAAGAAGATACTCTCATACTCATGAATTTGTTTATCAACGATAACATATGCTGAGTATGTACTAACTATTGAGGGATGTGATCTTTATCTTGTCGTTCTTGAAAATACCTCATGATCCAACAATGAAAATAATAAATGTGAATCGGTTACGATTACTTCAACACATGTCGTCACCCTATAGCCTTGATGATATAAATAGTGAGCGACTATCAATGATGAATAGTTAACACGTTGAAAATGATGTTTCTTAGTGGTCAGACATTCTTGTCGATTGTTAATTTGGTAACATATGGATTAGAAACAAGTGGGTAATACCAAGTTAGCAAAAGACAAGATTGTATGAACACCAAAATCTTCAAAGCAATGCTAATGATGATCATATCTATTTGGAAAATTTTGGCTGGATCGATAGAAGGTGTCACCTTTTGACATATTGATAGCGCAAAAATGGCCTAAAGGTCAAATGTATTGTTGAAAGTATCATGCTTCTTGTTGAGCTGGATTAAAACATGTTATGAAACAAAGACAACTTATCTTACCAATAATAATAAAGAGTTAGGTGTCTCCAATACCTATAAATAGAAACTTCTTCGAGTCTATATTTAAAAAAAAAAAAGATAGGTAGAAGTCAGAAAGAATGACTTTCAGTAACACTTATTCCAACAATAAACACTCTTATTAAATACTGGAAGTCTTGCAACAATTCAACAAGTAATAATAAGTTACTCAATACATCTCTAGTGAGAGTTAGACGATAGAACCGTCCTAATAAGTCTCCAATCACAAAAGTTACATATGCATAGTATCCATCTTTGATTAGTATGCTAACATATATCTTATAGACATCGTGGAATACAAACTGTTAAAATTGTGTAGGCTTTTGTCTCAGCTTATGCAGTGGCGAAGCTTGACAAAATAGTTAAGGGTTGCCAAGATCATATATGTAGAATTTTCAGGGATTTCGTGGGTTGCCGGCCTATATATATATAAAATTTCGGTCCAAATCGCGAAATTTACACTACGCGCGAAAAAATCAGCGGTTGCCGGGGCAACCACTGGCCCCTTAAGAGCTTCGCCCCTGAGCGTATGGGGCTCATGTTTTGTTTATGCAGGTTTAGAGGTTTTGTTTATGCAGGTTTAGAGGTTATGGGCTTCCATGATGATCATCTGGCCCAACTCTGGGAACACACATGAGTCATGACACATATAAGTTTAACTTACGAAATATATTTTTCATACAAAGGATACAAAAGAGGTTTGAAAGATCATGCAAAGAGATTGGTAACAATTGAACAAAACTAGTTATAATTACATAGTTTGACTTATTTATGTGAACTTTGAAGTATTATATTCATATTAGTACGAGTATATATAAAGTTATTAAAAATTACATATAAAACTTCCAATCCGATTAACTTACGAAATATATTTTTCATACAAAGGATACGAAAGAGGTTTGAAAGATCATGCAAAGAGATTGGTCACAATTAAACAAAACTAGTTATAATTACATAGTTTGACTTATTTATGTGAACTTTGAAGCATTATATTCATATTAGTACGAGTATATATAAAGTTTTTAAAAATTACATATAAAACTTCCAATTCGATTAATCCCGACTAATCCCAATTAATTCATATTCCTCACATCGCCGTTCTACTAGCGCCTAGCAATTAATCCCAATTGTAAAAAATATATTTGACTTATTATGAGTAAAATGGTTCGGTAATCACTAATAAGGTAGATCTCACCAAATACTTCAAATTTCAGGATTAGATGTTTTACCATCCTAATCATAGTATATTAGAATCCCAAGAACTCAACACGGTTACTTTTCCCTCAGCTTCTAATTTTGCAGCACGGTAAAAACCTATTCCTAGTAATCTTTTATTAAACCAAATTTAACTGTATTTGATTCAAGAGTTAATTACACGAAAGGTCCCTATGGTTTATTCGTATCACGATTTTGGTCCCTAAGTTCAAAAAACTACACATAAGATCCAATACTTTGGAAGCGGGTAACACAGGAGGTCCCCACCCCCCACCTTGGATGGAGGTTAATTTTTTCCGTTAAATGCTTGTAAAATGACACATATACCCCTAAATTTAAAACATAAGAAATAAAACAAATTTAACTATTTTTTTAAAGAGTAGGTTAAAATGGGCCCCCACATGATCAGTCGCAAGTAATCTGGGTTTCTTCTTTGGTTCCTTCTCCGATGATCATCGTCTCCGGCACCATCCAAGAACACCGTTCAATATGATCGTCTCCATTCCTCAACCAGACACCGATTATAACCCCTTTTTCCGCCAAGCATCATCATTGCTTCCTCGCCTGAAAACCATTCTCCCCGTCGACAATTGTTGGTCAGAAACCATAGATCTGGTCAGTAAAACTCTAAATACAAACTGCTTAGCCTTCGATTTGCAGGTGATAATTATAGGATTTTCATTTTAGGGTATACCCTCTTCGAATCGGGTGAATGGTCGGGGGTTGCAGGTGAAGGGGGAAAGGTCTCCTAAGATGGAGGTTGCGGCATTTTCCGGCGATGGTGTGTCGCGTTGGTGATCTTTAAATCGTCCACCATCTCCTCCTGCCATTTCTTCTTCTCCGGCCACCATCAACGGTCAACCTAATTTACCACCAAACTCCTTCCATTGAAATCAGAAAGAAAACCCCCTTCTTCCTTCCTTTGACCTTCTTCACAGTAACAAATTTCCATACCTTCTATCCATAATTTTGAATGTAAATACCCTTGATTCATCTTCAATATTCATTCGTTGTCTCCTGATTTGATTCCTTTTGGCGCGCTAGTGATCTTTGTTACCGCCGGAGGAGGATTGACGGCATCACGGTTACAGTGATCTTCGTTGACCGGTAAAAGTGACGATGGTAGACAGAGGTGGCTGGAAAATCGATGGGTTAGTGGTTGGGTGGAAGAATGGACGGTGAGGGGTATGGTTGTGGTGGTCGGAAATGGTGTGTGTCGCCGGAGATGTTGTAGATGAAGAAGAGGGTGGCTTTGTATCAATCGATGTGCGGGAGGTGAAGAACAGGTTTGGGGTTGGGATCGGTCCCACAAAATATATATTTAAAGGTTTTTCTATATAGAGTCACTTATTTACTTATTGTTATTTTAAGCCTTTAAGGGCATATTGGTCATTTCACAGGCATTTAACGGAAAAAGTACTGGACCTTATGTGTAGTTTCCTGAACTCAGGGACCCAAACTGTAATACGAGTAAACCACAGGAACCTTTCGTGTAATTCACTCTTGATTCAATCCAACACAACGAGAAATCAAACATTTTTGTAAAAACAAAATTATTTTATTTAATGCTGCAGAGTGCCGGAGGGCTAAAACTACAAAAAAAAATGACTACTTTTATCATATAAAGAGACATGAAAACTCAAGTTTTTTGCTTTACGTTCCACTTAAGAGTTTAGAGCTCACAAATCATGAGTTCATGACTAGACTGAACCAAGGTTTGATTTTCTTGAATATTTTTATTATTTTGAAAACAAAAAAAAATTGTCCCACCAGTTCGGAAGCGGAACTAAACCAATTGGTCATTGTAAAATATATATTTACACATTTATATATATTTCTTAGAAGTGACGCATTTTTAAAATTTATATATTTTTAGTATGGCATGCTTTAACCCGGAGGCAGTGCAAAATTACCTGAAAATTTGCAAAAAAAAGACTACAAAAAGCAAAATAATAGAGTTTTATTGATTAAGGACGATAATAAGCTAGATAAAAAGAAGCCATCTAATGATGGCATTTCAGAACCACAAATATTAAAAAAAATTGTCTCAATGTGTACTTTCAGGAGAATGGTGATGTATCCGATTTAGATTTACTGACCCAAATTCAATTGACTCTGTTGGCATCACTGCCACCTCAGCAGTTGACACATCAGATAACACCAATGCATCACCACCACCACCATTATTATTGTCATCATCGGTTGCATCTTCAACCTTACAAGGTACCAACAATACGTCACCAGAAGCAACAATCGGTTCAAGACTCTTGTTGACTTCACCCACGGTTGACTCGCTTACTTCCTCTTGCTTTACAACAACATGATCAACATCCATCGGTTCGTTGGGTTTATTTGTTGGTTCATCGTTTTCTTTATTAATCTCCATAATCGTGTCCTCAACAGCAACCGCAACCACCTCCTCTGCTTGTTTGCCATCATCATCTGACCCGCTTTTCTCTTTATTATTATTATCATTCACTGAATCAAACTCTTCTTTTTGCTTCTTGTACAGAAACATCGCTTTCTGCAATACACCATAAATAAAAATTACCTCATAATAAAAACCATATCTAATCTATACTATATAATAAATAAAGGTTTTTGTAGTAACGCGTGTCATTCTATGGTGTCTCCCCAACCTTATTTTCCAGCTTATCTCTCTTAATAAATTGTAACATTTATTGATTGAAATTTAATTTAAACAATCAAAAGTAAAAAACATTTATAAACAAAATTGACTTACAAATTTCAAATATTACAATTTTAGAAGTTTGAAAAAATGTATTCATGAATATATATACAAACATACAAATCCAATATTTTTTTACAATATATTTATGTTAATGTTCAGTCACGAGTCACGAGTCATAATTTTGTGAGATCAATTTTTTTTTGTTTTTTGTAATTTCTGGTCATATAATATTTAATATTTTCTTTTATTCAGCCATTTATTTTTATTTGATTATTTAATATTAAATATTTTTGTATGTTTAATGCCTAATACTACATGAAACAAACCTGAAAAACAGAATCATTTATGGCAGCAAATAATGAACCATTATTTGTAACATTGGCTTCTACATTCTCCTGTTACATAGAAAGAAAAAGAATTAAAAAGATGTTTTGCAAGTAAAAAAAATAATTAATCGCTAAATAAAAAGATTTTACATTTTTACCTCAAGATATAGAATCTTGCAGTCAAGTTCAACGGGTTGAATAGAATCTTCCGGATCGAAATCCATCATGTTTGTGCACTGGTCATACAGTTCAGGTTGAGTAAGATCTTTAGATACATCAACTCTAGAAATATAAGCATGAGTTATAACAGAATCATCGTCTTCTTTAACTGACTCGAATATTTTAGGGTTTTCGATTGGTTGTTTCTGAGTTTCGGGGCCGTTTTTATCAAGATTTAATGATTCAGGCAGGATATCGAGTCGATTCGGTTCACTTTCATCAAGTTGACTTGCGGGTCCGGTCAAGTTTTCGTCATTTGGTTTGTGACCCGAATACTCGTCTTTTTGTTGACCAAATTGCCCCTCCATGCTTGATCCAGCATTTTGATTTTTCCAAATCTCACCACTTTGGTCCCACCCTTGTGATCTACGGTCCCAATCGAACCGATTGTATAAGTGAGATTCATCGCCGAATAAAGAATTATTTGCATCCCAACCGTGCAAAGGTGGGACCGTTTCGTCCACTTGATTTCTCCAACCAAGTGGTCTACCATGGTCAGGTGCATGGTAAGGTAAACCGGGGTTAAGTTTCATTGGCGGTCTACCGAACATTGGCGGCGGGAATTGCTGCATGAGTGGGTGAAACATTGGCGGTGGAACATGCTGGAACGGAATGTAACCGCCAGGTGTCATCGGTGGAGGCCAATTCGGGACGTTTTTCCAATTACCTTGACTTTGGAATTGATTTTGACTTTGATTTTGATTTTGACCTCTGTTCATGTTCGGGTCAACCATCCTCCGGTGCCGATTGTTTGACTTATTTTTCTCATCTTCTGCAGAACCAAAAAACGAGCTATCAGATCCTGTTCTAAAAGTAGACGGAGACGGAGGTGGTAAAAAAGACTTTGAATTACCAGAAAAATGAGAATTTCGAGAATACGGTGACGAAACCGATAAATTATCGTTATCAATTTGCGAAAACTCATTATTCGCGTGTCCCTCGAATTCCCGACTTCCTTTACCATCTTTACGTAGGCCCGAACCCGATTCTTCATGATCATGATTTCTTCTACCATCAGATTTAACAAAATTCCTGCGTTCGTTACTCGATGACGGTGATTTATCAACTTGTATTCGTTTATCACCCGATAAATCACCACCCGTGTAACCATCATCCTTTGGGGTTTGTTTCTTATCTAATTGCCCAGGGGTAGAATTGTAATCTCTACTCGAGTGATCATTATGTCGAGCTCGATCTTCATAAGCATAATCCCGGTACTTAGTTTCTTCCTGCTTCGAAACCCTAAATATTTTATACTTTTTATGATTCAGAAGTTGTTATAACTAAAAGTTATTAAAATAAAAAATATATAAAAATAAAAAAAATCTACCGGTGATGATCTCTGGTTGGATAAGAGCTCCCGCTAGGAGAACTCCTACGACGACTATGACTGGCGGCAATTTCCACGTCAGCATTCCGAGAACTGGGTCTCCCGCGTTCAGAAACCGAGTCATCTTTACCACTTGATCTCTTTTCTAAATCAGACCGTTGTTCTTTCATACTACTACGCGATCTATAATCACTAGATTCATCTTTCTCATTACCTCTTCTCCTATCTTTATCATCTTTATATCTAGCTACGCGATCATCATAGACCGGGCTTCCATCGCGATTACTCGTCTTCTTATGATACGAATCGGGACCCACATTATCATCCCGCAAACGTTTGGCTTCGGGTACATCTACATATTTGGAATCCCGTGCTCTCTTCTCTTCTTTATACCTATAATCTCTATCATCATCTTGCCTGCGTTTTCGATCCGTACTTTTTTCATCTTTATCGCCAACAATGTCAACGTATTTATCCTCTTTATATTTAGTTTCTTTATTACCATCTTCACTATACTTATCTTCACGGTATTTGTCATATTTACCGTCACGATGGTTGCTATATCTTTCACTTTCACCTCGGTGTTTACTATCACGACTTTTCCTATCGCGTTCACTTTCTTCGCGGTATTTTTCGTCCTTTTTTCGGGTTTCTTTGACGTCTCCGTATTCTTCATTTCGATGTCTTTCATCTTTAGAACGCTCGTTTCTTGAAGACAATCGTCTATCTTCGGTTTCTTTTATGTCATCTTGATATCTATCTTTATCACTAGAAGCTTCTCCTCTTCTTCGCATCCTTTTTTCAAGTTCTTTTTCTAACTCGGGGTTTCTTAACTCTTCTTCTATTGGCCATTCTTGAATAACATTAAAAAAATAAAAAAATAAAAAATAAAAGTAAGAAATTGAATAATTGGTAATTTTAAGCATCTTTGATATCCGAATAACTTATACGACATTAACCAATTATCATATAAAATTTGTTAGTGAATACAAAAATTGCGTTCATACTTCATACAACAACATACCTATAACACACATTTGACATAGTAATCTTATACAAAAATAAACTTGTTCTAAAAAACCGTTCAAAAGAAGATTAACAATAAATCTTAAAAAAAAAAATTTAAGATATAGCTACAAGTTACTCAATAATGTAAGCTCATCTGAGAGTTAAAGAATCATGTATGACATTTTCACAAGACAAAACCATTAAATTTACAGTCTTGATTCTTGATGGTTGAAATCTGAAGAATATTCCATACAATTGTTCTCATTGACTCGCTGAACAAAAAATCCTGTTATTTTGTTGCAAATTTTTGTAAGTTTATAAACCTTAAGTGTACATCAAGTGATACAACTATCATTTTATCTTTACATATATATTAGTAACTCCATGGAGAGGGAAAGAAACACAAAAAGGATTTGTGTATGATGTTTACTAATATTATTAAAGTTAAGACAAATAATGGGGTGCAATGAAAATGACCAAAATTGGCTTTAATGTGAAAAAAATATACCTATGAAGACATAGTATTGAACCTGAAAGCATGTGATGGCATAAAAATGTTTCTTTATTACTGTAGAGTTATACAGGTTGCTTAATGTTGAATGATTATTCTTGCTACTTTAGTCATGGATAATGCATTAAATCAAAATGGTATAAGCTTTCAGGTGGTGGTACCAATATGCTTAATGAAAGTAGGAAGTGTTTGAATGTGAAGGTGGAGGTCTATATTGACCACATGAAACTACAATCTAGTGTGCTATTAGGAAAAGTTGAAATGTGGTAAACATATACAGACAGTTAGTAAATGTTTCTTGTTATTGCTTATGAGTTATTGACACAAAAAGATGGGAAAGACTGATGACAATCCTATATTCCTATCCATATGATAGTACAAAATTCATGAATTTGAAACATGAAATGCAATTTTGACAAAAATCAAGTCATGTGGATTGAAATATTGAATACCTACTAAAACTTGAGCATCCATTGTAGATTATAGGGAACACTGTTGGGCACACAACACGATGATGGAGAACAACCAAATGATGGTATAAACTAAAGTTCAGTTTTTTACTTATTTAAATCTATATAGAACTCCTAGTGACTAAATCATGTTTGCATCACCTACTATTGGATTGCACTGTATCAACATTGGTAATTCAAATCAGAAATTTTCAGCAAAAGCAATTTACAGATATGCAATGCAAAATTTAGCAGTCATCAACTCAACCAACAAACCATATAATAGTATTGTACTGCATTGTTTTTTAAAAATTTTATATTTGATAATTCAAATCAGAAGTTTTCAGCAAAAGCATTTACAGATAGCATTCATCCAACTAAACCATATGATATGCAATTAGACACATACTGATTCTAATCATGTACTGCAGTTTTTTTGAAAACTTAACATACCAGAAATTTCTTTTCCTCTTCTGCTCGATTGATTTTCAACTTGCTTCGATGATGCATCGGCCCCAAGCTTATCAGAGTGAGCTTTTCTTCCCCTGTCAGAACTTCGATCCTTTTCCTTTGATCCTTTATGTTCTTTATACAAACTACTCTCTTTTCTTGCAGATTCTTTCTCAGATTTCCTCTTTTCACTTCTATTACCACTGCCACTTCTACTTTCATCCTTCTCAATATCAACCAAACTCACACTATCAGCATCATGTCTCCTACTGCTTTTGCTCTTCGATTCACCAACAACTTTTGCAGAATCCTTCGACTTCAATACCTCCTTGTTATCTATGTTCACAAGTAATCCTTTATCATCACTACTCCCACCATTCCATCTATCACTACCCCCATGACTCTTCTCTGATACATCTCCATTCCCGTGAGTATTAGACAGATCTCTACTATGTTTCACTCGTTCTCCAGAAACTGAAGAATCCTTAAACATCTTAACCGAAACAGCATCTTCCTTCCCGCCATTACTACTCCGGTCCTTCACTTTCACATCTTCGTCGGAACCGGAGTACTCCCTTGTCGTCGACGCCTCTTTCGAACTATGCTTGCTTTGCTTGTGCGATTTGCTTCTCGAACTTCTCGGCATGATAACTTAACGTATAAACGCTTACAACAACGCCTCCAGAATTTGAATTTCAAAACCCTAACTTCCTGCGCGAATTCGACGTAGGTGTGTCTTTCTTCGCTAGTTCAGAAACCTAATTACCGGAATATGAAGTGCAAAATCCGGACCGCCGGCGACGAATCCGATTAAATCCGATCGGGAAAAAATCGACGGCGAGATGCAGCAGGGACGAAGGAGGAACAATACGATTGGAATCTGGATTTTGAGAGAGAAAAGGGAGGCGTTTTGTTATATTGCAATTTACAAGTGAGTGAATGGTGAGGTAAACTTGATAATTAGCAATTAGAGGACGAAAATACCCTTCGTAAATAATAAGTGTCTACAAAATGAGACTCATTAATTCTTTTATTTTTTTAAGCAAATTATCCTTCTTGAGACTTGAAGTATAGAAAAACACCATAAGAATCATCTCGTTATTTATAGAATCAAAAATATGTTAAAAACTGTAATAACTATTTAATGCAGTTGGACATAGCTTGTTTTAAATCTGATACATATGCTAGTTACGTAATCATCATATTTTCCATCTCCCATCATTAGAGTAAATTTTCAATGTCGTCAATATGGTTTGAGCACAATTATTAATTTTATACAAAAATAATTTTTGTATCATCTTAATCCCTGACCTTTTAAGTCATTACCATTTCAGTCATTTTGACTAACTTTGTCAAAAACTCACCATTAACTACAGGGGTATATTTGTCATTTCATTATATAGTTTGCTTTTTGACAATTCATCCAAACTGTTCTTTTACCATTTTTACCTAATTCTACCGACTTTTACCCCAAATTAATTTTCTGTCCCCAAAAACCCTCTCGTGCGACCCAAATCTACCGGATCTTTTCTTCTCCGCTCAAGACCCGACCGACAGTGCTGGAATCCGGTTTTGACCATTCTTATCAGTTTTGATCCAACCCACTATCGTTGTTGTCAACCAAATGTCACCACAATTACAATTGCATTCTTATGTTTCAAGCGACAGTTTATAAAATCTATATCACTTCGGGTAATCAAGAGAGAAGGGTTGCAACCTCTTAGCTACCCCTTCTTCCATCCCACTCTCTTTTCCCCACATTCCGATCCTTCTCTCTTTCCCTCGTGTCTTAGTTGTTAATTCTTCTCTTAAGGATGTCGGTTCACACTAACTTCTATCCTTCTCTCATGACAACTATTTGTCCCCTAAATATCAAGTAGATGTGACCATCTCTCTCCTCCATCTCAAATGGAGACACATAACAACATTTGGTGGGAGAGACAAAATCTTTGAGTAAACATATTTTATACCCAAGTGGTAAGAAATAAAATCTCTTCAAAAGTAAACATATGTTTTAATTCTGGTTAGGCGTAATATAGGTGGTAAAATTTTGGAGTAGTATAACTTTGCTATAATATTATATAAAATTACAAATTATGAGCGTTCACACCAACTCTCTAAAAACTATCCATATCTTCAAGTTATAAGGTAAATATTAAAAACCATGTAACTTTAACCTGACATCAAGTTCACCATTGGCGTAGCGTCTCCTATAATTTGATGTTAACCCATATTTTTTTTGTTAGCAATTGTGTTTGAAAGAGAGAACAAGTAAAGATAAAAAAAATGGTACATTTCTAGTAGTATAAAGGTAGACATGAGAAATGAGTTGTAGAGATCTTTAAGAGTAAAATTGCAGTTTTTGTCCCTTTCAGTTCAGTCCTTATTAACAATTTACATTCCCGAAGATTCATTTCTTGTGAGTTTTCGTCTCTGAGTCTATTTTCTGTCTACACTTCTGTGTAGTTATCTGGGTGTTCTGATGAGTAAAAACACGCAACATCATCCAAAATGCTCCTTACATGAGGGGCACGTGGTGGACTTTAACGGAAATGTAGACAGAATATAGACTCATGAATGAAGACTGCTAAGAAATGAAACCTTAAGGATGAAAAATATTAAGGGTGAACTGAAACTACATGTATATTCAAACCTCGGAGATGAAAACTGCAGTCAGGGGCGAATTTTAATGGGGGTCAGGGGTTGCCCCGGCGACTCCTATTTTTTTCGCGTAGTGTAAATTTCGCTATTTCGATCGAAATTTTTTTTATATATATAGGCCGGCAACACACGAAATCCATGAAAATTCTACATATATGATCTTGGCAACCCTTGAAAAATATGTCAAGCTTCGCCACTGACTGCAGTTAATTGATTTTTAATAAAATGTAAACTAGAAATTTATGAGTTATTGATTTTTTTTAATTATATAATGAATCTAAAACCTTTAGAATAATACATCCCAATTTTAGTTTTGTACTACCTTTTGTACTATATTTATCCTTTGAAGCAGACATAGCAATTTTACGAAAATAAAACCATTCTAGCAAGAAGCTGGAACAAAACATACATACAGTACTAGTGTTGTACTGATTTTTAAAGTACACAATTTACACATAAGAAAAAGATATAAAATCACAACAATTATACTATATAACAATCACAAACTTGTTAGCTACAGTAACCTCCTTGGGGCATTTTAGTAATTTCGGTTGTGTGGATTGGCTTCTTTTGGCGATTTCACTGTCCGACATCTTGCTGCTCCCATCGACGACGCCAGAGAGATGGAAACGATAGGGTTGTTCGGAAGAATAGAAGTCCAAAACGCAAACCTAACCCTAGGTTGCAGAGAGAGGCGGAGAAGATGGAGCTGTTCTTCGTGTTATGCCTTCAGCGCCACTGATTAAGAGGAAGGTGTTTCCGCTGTTGGATCGATGATGGTGGGTTGTTCGAAAGAATAGAAGTCCAGAACGGAGACCTAAATCACTGAACCCAACGCGGTTGGGCTTCAGACCAACATCGCTTTTCCGATGCTAGGGTTCAGACCGTGCATCGGTTTTCTGGCAATAAAAGAAGTAGCACTAGCGGTCACAATGTGGTCTGAGCTCGGGTCGGACATAGGTTTTAAATCGGTAAGCTGTTTCCGGAACCAAGCCGGAAACCTTCGGTTTTCGCCGGTAGGGACTCACATAGGTTCTATACGACATGCTTGTCGTCGGTATCAACCCGGACCTTGGTCCTTTAATGGATGTAAGTCCTATTTGTAATTGCACTGGATTTTCAAAATTTTGGGTTTCTGCATATGAAAAAGCTGAAGAAATCTTGCTTCAATGTTTGTCTAATTGAGAGTTTATGTTTGATCACACACAGATGTTAAAAACCTTTAATCAACGAACAATTGTGCTATTCCTTGGATTTCTAATATGACCAATTGGTTCTGATTGTAATGATTTTTTCACTTACAATGGGCTTGAAATGAGATTTCATATAACCAATAGTATTGCTTATATATCTTGCATTGCATTTTTTGGTTTTGTAACACAATTTTGAGATATTTGTTTTACTTTCAATACAAAAGTAAGAAATTTGAGTTACAAGCTAATTAGCCTCTCTGATCACGCGGAGAGTGTTATAAGATATGTTATGCTTGATGGGAATGCATATTTGTATATTTGTGCTTTTGTTGACTTATTGGAAATAGTAGGTAATTTGTTAATCCACTTATAACCTTTGTTATGATTTATTTTTGATTAAAATGATAGGTCACTTGACAAAGAAGAAGATACACTTACGCAGATATGGGATCGAATATGATATGGTATTCAATGATAGGTCCTTTAATTTTTCCGCAATAGTTTTTATGTTCTTTGTTCTCATATTGCTTTAATTGAATATTTGTATATGTCTGCCTTTCGAGGTCCTTGACTTAGAAGACGCGATTGTTGGTATCTGGTTCGTATTTGTTTTTTGTTTACTCATGCAAGTGACTTAATGTGTTTATACCGGCTTTCATTGTCTTCCTTTGGTC
>WOUH02000015.1:960800-975609 GCA_009936405.2 Stevia rebaudiana
TAATTCTTTTGTAAACTTAAATTCAAAAATATTTTAAATTAATTATTTAAGTAATTTAACTTAATTAATTATGTAATCTAAAAATATATATAAACCAAAACATAATTAAATATTATAAAAGTAAACATAATTAACTCTTATAAAACTAAGCATAATTGAAAAGATACGATATTTAGTGAACAAAAATAAAAAGAAATGGCGATGTAGAAATAAATAGGGTGTATGTGGAAAGGATGTGTTGAAAGGTAACATATGTTTATGGGAATGATGGGTGGAAAGCTGATGTGACATACTGACTAAGATGCATATAGTAAGGATGGGTTTAGCGTTGCGAAAGGTCTAAAGAATTAAAAGGTGAAGAACGTGACAACCGAACAAATCGCTAGCACCATTTTAACCTAAGATTTTAACAAATGGTGGGTAAGGTTTTAAGGTTATGTCAGGTTCGACATTAAACCTAAGACGAGACATTTATATCAACTATGACATTCACTTAGAGGATAGTATTTTTATTTTTACTATTTTTAGGTCAACTGAATGAACTTTTTTTTATGCACACCAATCTCCAATTAGACCATGTGGTATATGTAGTGGTTGGGTGGGTAGGTGATTGTGTCACGTAGGCGTCACGTAGGCAACCATTTGAAAATGGTTTGGTGGAAATGCATTGTGAAGTGGTACAACAATGTTAGTGGTTAAAAAGTTGGAGGTAAGGTGGTGTATTGTGATTTGTAAGAGAGTGAAATGTTTTAGAGTGATTGGTTGAAAAAAAAAAACAAAATATACATCTTCCCCACCACGCCCGTGGTTCCATCCACATGCAGATCCACCACGCCCCAGCCACGCTAAAGGAGGGGGGCGGTGTGCTGAACGTGGTTCACCACTTTCACACCCTCCAACCACGGGTATACCCCTTAGTCTTATCAAACAAAGGTTTTCAAATGTGTCCGGCCCATCACATCCTTCGAGTGGGTTTTATGTTCTCAATGCTTATAATAATGTGAACTTTCAAGAATTTATAATATTATCTTTCTAAAATCAAACGGATCTCTGTTTTCACTGATTTGTGATTGCAAAATACAAGCTTATCCTTACTTTATATGGACCAATGATAACTCACAAACCTAACAAAAACAAGAAGCTCAAGCAAATTTGTTGCAAAATCAATATTCATATTGCAAGATAACAAAACGTTGCCAAATTTACACACAATCAACAGTAGATAGAATACTTCAAAGCTATTTTGAAGTTGAAAAATAAAACAAAACAAAAAAAAAAGACAATGATTCTTCTAATTTCTTGTGGTTTAGAAGTTAATGAAGCAGGAGAAGAAAGAGGATGAGCACTATTTTTTAAAATTGTCTCTTCACTCCTTTCTTCCTCCATTTTTCAAACCTTACTTAAATCCTCTAAAGAAAAATCACAAAAAACGGACTTTCTTAAAGAATCTCTTTTGTATACCTCCATACAATACAATCTTTTGGTCTTCTTTGACCATTTAAGTTAATTTGTAGCTTGAAACCGACACTTCAGCCGGAGAACCAGCATGAATGTACACAAACTCGATGCTTTTTCCAGCTGGTAACGAGCTGACCATTGTTGGGAGCGCGTATGAACCGTTTGGTGTCTTGGTGAGACCCCATAGAGGCCCGTAGAGCTTTGACACCAAAATGTTAATGTTCTTGATGGTTTTGTTTGACTTGTTAGTCAAAGTAACCGAGTATCTGTAGTATGTTTTCCCCTTGGCTACCCATGAACTTGTAGTCTTTTGTGAAATTGCAATCAAACCTAAAAAGATAAAATCTTGAGTCTCATTTGTAGTTATGAATTTATGATCTTTTTTTTTGGTTAAAAAAACAAGATTATTATGAAGATTATACCTGCAGATGAAGTTTTAGGCTTTAGTTGAGCAGCAACAGGCTTAAGAAGAGGGATTTCAACTGCAAAAAGTTGGAAAAAAGTTCAGAAAAGTTTTAAAGAAAAAAATTGGGAAAATGTCGATTAAAATGGAATTAGATTAAACTAATTATGTACCTGGAAGGAGCTGGTTATAACCAGCATGACCAGCATGTAGTCTAGCCAATACTCCAAGAAGTGGTGCATTGTTATATGTAGCAGGTTCAGTCTGCTGAAAGTTGTCTCTTTGGTCAGCAAAATTGTCATACGCATCGGGTCCACCAACAATTGCACCAGTTAAGAGATTTGGGTCGCTTGCTTTTCGGCTATACCATGTAGCATAACCACCTCTGCAGCTAACAAATGAAGGATTAACCTTAATTGACACAATCGATGAACCTCTATGATGCACTTGTCTTGGATAGTTCTTCCCATACCCAACCATATAACTTGTTGCTCTTGGGTTGTCACCAAGAATATAATCCACCTACATAAAGATCATAAACAAGTACAAAAGTTTAAATTTTGATTACAACCATAATATTTTTAACCATTTTTAGGCATGGGTATTTTCTTATTTTGGACAAAATCAGCACCTAAACATGTTTCTTGATTAACATAGTAGCTATAGCTGACTTCAAAAGATCAAGAACCAGAACAAAAGTTTAGAGTTTGATTACAACCATAATAATTTTTAACCATTTTATAACATGGGTATTTCTTATTTTGGGCAAAAACATCACCTAAACATGTTTCTTGAATAAAATGGTAGCACTAGTTGACTTTAAGAAGTCAAAATGTAAACATTTGCTTACCTGAGATTTGGCAAATGCTAGAAGCTCCGGTGGAGTGACGGTGCCAGAAGAACACTGCAAATTTCTCCGGGCAGCAGTCAAGTAGTCAGCGTAAACAGTGAGGAGAAAAGATGCACTCGTAACAAATTGTAAATTGTTCCATCTTTGTCGGAAAATTAATCCTCCGGGAGTCTTTTGAACGTTTCGACTACTTTTACCAATGCATGCACACATGAAATTCTCAGCCTTTTGTTGGTACTTCCCGAACACCGGCCCGTGACCACGGGCTTTGCCTCCCATCAAGAACTGTATAACATCGACCGAGTAGCGTTAGTTAAAGTATTTTAGACAGATTTTTTCTTTGTAGTCATAAGTAGAAATATAGTCTAACTAGTTTTCCATAATATTATTTCTGAGAGTTAATTACACACATCTAATTTGGACAAAGTAATAGGTATGAGTATTTAAGGTTTAAATGTTACAAATTTAGGCTTGTACATTTACTTTTATAACGAGTTAGATATAAGTCTAACTTTGATGACTTAACTTTTCCATTAAATTACAGTGAAATGATCAAAATAAATATAACTTTTCACCCTTTGACTTTGACCATTCAGAAAGTCAAAATGTAATTTAGTCATTTCACTCTGTCTAAAACATTAACAACAATTAGCCTATATACCCAAACTCAAGTGAAAACTAAAAACACAAATCTCATATTTATTAAAAAAATTCTTAGTATCCAAAACTTTACACAAACCATATAAATCATGTATGTAACTAAATCTTTGACTATGTCTAGTTCAATAAATACTTGTATCATTATTATACATTACGTTACGGTTTTCATTATTCTAAAAGTCATTATGTCATAAACATTTAAAACTGACCTTAGCAACAAGGGTTTGAACACCGGCATACTTGACATCCCAACCGAACTCAGTCATGGACCACCCGGTCCCACCAAGGGCGTCTCCGTTTCTACCAAGGTAATCTAGGTAGTACTGATTGCCTGTTGCCTTATACATCCAAGCAGCTGCCCATAGCAATTCATCCTAAGATTTAAAAAAAAAATACATATAAATATATAAAAGCGTAAATATTTAACTCGAACACATTGATGAATACAATGAAGATTTAGATCACATACTCCGTATCCACTAACAGATCGGTAGTACTTTTGGGCCACAGTGATGCTACTGTCATATTTTCCCCTGTATTTGTCCGCAAAATCAAATAGCTGAAAACATGATAACAGTAAATTAGTTAAAGTTGAGGGGGTAAAAGGGTAATTTAATGTCGGGAGTCAAGCTAGCTATAATGATCAAACGAATTAGCTCTATGATCCCGGCAGATCTCTATGTGGATTATTTTATATTTGGTAACATCATGTTAATTGACATATGAATCATAAAATATGCATTACATATAAAAACAAACTGCCCGCAACTATTATTATTATTATAATTATAATAACAGTTTTATAAATAATAAACCACAAAATACGCATAGATGCGTGTGCCTTAGTATAAGACAAATTAAAGACAGAAGAATGCTTCTAAAAGAGTAAAGAAGTAGCGAAGTAATCGGTATTCCATGATACATGCGCATAATTAATGCGGCGCCTCAGCTGCTAACTTACACCTGACAAGAACCAGCCTGACAGTAAAAAGCCTCACTCTTAAATTTACATCAACTACCTTGCTAACATAAGCCGATTTATGCTTACTTTAGACTATTTACGACAGCGACAGTTCACACTAACACATTAACGATGTCACAAGAAGACTATTTACTATTCTTCTAATTCTGTTTTGGCCGTTGATATTAAAACAATAAGCATATCATTGCTAACATGCACCACTGCGACAATAAAGTAGTCACTGGACCTTCCTCAATCTTCGACAGACTGAAGAGCCATTGTACAAATTTCAATGAAATAAATGAAAATTATCCGGTTTTCAATCACATTTTTGTGCCAAATATAAATCAAAGTTGCATCAAGACTAACTATATTTGCATATATACAGTATGGACTAATGAGTCATTAACTGACCTGATTAGCATGATTAAGAAGCTCTCTGGAGTAAGCAGGATTGTAGCGGCGGAACACGATGGAGGCGGCGGCCATGGCGGCAGCAGTTTCTCCGGCGAGGTCCGATCCAGGGTTATTTTGGTCAATTCTATATGCATTTCTTGAAGTAGTCATATCTTCTGGCCTTTGCCAACAATAATGGTCAGTATTACCATCTCCCACCTATGGACAATCACAATATTCAATCAACATCCAAAATTGGTTTGATAACATTTAACACAAACCGTTTAAACACGTTACATTCAAATAAATTAAAGATCGTATTGTTATTGTACCTCTCCATAAAGCACATGTGGTTGAGGGTGAGCTTTAATGAGGTAATCGGTGCCCCATTTGACCGCATCCATTGCATGACCAAGTTCACCACTTGTAGCCATTTGTTTACCGTATTCGATTATGCTCCATGACATCATCGTCACCGTAAAAGCCATCGGAAGCCCGAATTTCACATTATCCCCTGCATCATAGTACCCTCCTACAAGATCCACCTTCATAACAAATTTTTACTAAATAATTAAAACCCAATTAAATATTATGTATTACAACAAAACCTAATCAGATATATTTACTTCGATAAATCATAATTGAATTATTAATGTGTCATAACTCATAAAGGCCCTTGTGTTCACGTCCCAATCGCTGTCAAGAAGGGATATGTGAATCTAAAAGACTTTTAATAATTTTAACCATCAAGATTTAATCTTTTCTCGAAATAATTTGTGGGTTATATCTTAATTTGAGTTTAGATAAATACCCAAATGACGGATTTTTTAATTAAAAAAAAAAGAGTGTAAAACAGAGGAAAGTGAATTTTACCCCATTGACTTTGCCATCGAAGAGACCTGAATTCCCTCTCCATTTGACTCTTTGTTTACCAGGGAGATAACCAGATCGTTGAGCTTCAAAGAAGAGAATGCTCTTGGTGAGAGCTTGACCATAGTCATGTACACCTGCTAAAGCCAAAGGTACAATCCCAATAAGCAGAAATAGAGTGGTTGCAATGGAAGTGAGTCTCGTAGAAAGCTCCATCGGAAATCAGTCAACGCTATCTCGCTCTTGATTTCTGACTGAAGGAGGAACAAATTGGATGTTTAAAATGGCAATGTTGGTCTGGTTTATCAGTTTAAATTCCTGATAGACCAATATTAGAGAGAGAAAGAGACGATGGAGAAACAGGGGCTGCAAAAGGATGGTATATATGGAGGAGATGAAAGGAAAGGTGCCAAGAGCTCAGAAATGGCAGATGGTAATAAATGCTGGTTTTTTATTTAATATTTTCTTATTTAGGCTTTGATATTTTATTATACAAAATTATAAATAAAAGGTTTTCATAAACAAATTATTAATTTATTTTTTTTTCAAAATTTATATTCACACTTGGTTTTTATAATTTGTGTTAGTGTGGTTTGTATAATTTAAGATGTGATTGTAAGTGGTTGTGAGTGGAGGAGAGAGAAATATTTAACATATTTTTTGTTAACTTCTTAAATTTAGGAAAAAATTGTGAAGATGATAAATTGGTATATGAGAGAGAAAAAAGTAATAATATTATTTTAATATTTTTTAAAGTGATTGTGAGTGAATGAGAGACAAAAAAGTAATTGTAAAGGTATAAAAAAGTATTATTTAATTAAAAAACTTACATATAATGATAAAGAGGCTAATGTGAATGCTCTTATGTTAATTATCTCAACGTCTCATTCTTTATCTATATTTTATGTTTAATTTACAAACACTTATTGTATACACGAGGTTTAAAGCTAATATACTGATATAGACAATGACTCTTTTAACTTCAAACAACTATTTTAACAAATATATATCCAATTTGTTAAAATAACTCTATATCCAATGTAATTCGGTGAGAGCATTGATGATTCCTCCGTAGATTAAATTTTCTTTTTTTGTGTGTGGGAAGGGGTAGGGGTCTTTTACAGCCACGAAGAGTGATGTTTCAAACCAAGGAATTTGGACTCACCTATTTTTTTAAAGTAAAGTCTTATAATGAATAACATTACATAAGAATTAAGTACATTCATAGTTCTTATGGTTTACATGAATTTCAATTTTGGTTTATTAGTTCTAAAAATTATAGGTTTGGTGTAATAATTTGCATGTACGTAACACTTTTAATCCTTAAGTGCTTTGTTTTTTGTTAATGATCAACGCCTAAGTGTTACAAATGTGTGTGTAAATTTTTGGACCGAAAGTGTTACAAACGTGCAAACTATTTGACCAAAATTGTTACAAATTGTTAGATTAAACCTGTAATTTTCAATCTTTAAGACTAAAGTTGAAATTTACACAAACCACAAGAACCATCCATGTAAATAGTTCATTATATACTACAAAGTATCATAGTGAGTTTGTTTGAGTGGCTACAGAAACTTATTTACTAAAAACCGAAAAAAATCAAAATGTAATTTTAAATGACTGATCCAAAATTTATTCTCTTTTTTTTTTTTTAACATTTATACATAAATTAATGTCTCAATTAACCCACGTATGACCTCATTGACACAATAGGGACAAGAGTTTTCTTTTACCAAAAAGTAACGACAAATACACTAGTGTTTTTTTTATATAAGACAAATTATCTTATTTAAATATTAGAAGAATACTACTTAATTAGTCATTTGATATTTGTCTTTTTAGACACGTAGAGACGGGACAAACGATATCAGGTTTATAACTATGTGGAAGAAGAGTATTCTCGAAAGCGACCGTAAAACATGAGCTTAGATGTCGGTAGCCTCTTGAAACAACTCGTGACTCGTATTTATCTTGAAAAAAAAGCATGAAAACAACTTCTAGATTGGTTCGGTTTGTAAACGAGCTGAGGCAAGCTAGCTTGATTTGTTCGGGGCTCGCTCGTTGGACTTGGTTGTTGACTCACTCGTTTGACTTGCTTGGTGTTTCACTCATTCAGCTTTCTTTAAATTAACTACAATTTTCAGTATCTTAAAACTAAAATACAATATATTCAAACTATTAAGTCAATAAATTACAATCGATCTTCATTCGGTCTAGTTTGTATTAAGACATTGAACCGTTGAGCAAAACAAAGCCAAAATAAGCTGAGTCAAGCTGTCTTGGGTATAATACCAAATCGATCTCAAACTCAAACTTTTAACTCGATTTACAAATTAAATCTAACCAACGTGGAACTCAAACTAATCTTAGCTAAGTTCGGCTTTTGAGCATCCTTACCACACCCATTTATATCCCACTTTTACCTACCATCTTTACAGTTTATGTACGTTTTCATCCTCACACTATAACCAATTACCAATCTATGTTTTTTGTATTTACCATTTACTCCCTTTTATTTCTCGTCACATGCATAAATCTTCTTCAAAGTTTCTTCTATTTCATTGGGTGCCTAGATGAGGCTCCAAATACCCTACCTAAGCCCCCCAACAAAACAAGTATTAGAGAATGCAAAAAGCAACTCTAGTAAGAGTTGTGGTCTAGAAGGAAGGGGTTAAGGTATGTAACTTAAAAGGGGACACCATAAACCCTCATAAATGAAGTTTAGCCTAAGAGATGCAAAATAATAGTTGAATATGAACTAGAAAGGTAAATGATGCTTCATGAAGGAAGGTTAACAAGACTTCAAACGAAGATGCTACCGTTGATGTTGATGTATCGTTAATGTGACCAATGAGTACTGGTATCTGCAATTCGGCAAACAATATCATCAGAACATTTGATTAACGCATCAAACAGACCTAACGACACATTACATAATATCAAAGGAGAAAACAAGATTAATATTTAATACTAATATCTACAATGGGTTCAAGTCCCACTCAGGGGTATAAAACCTTTGTGTGAGCCAGTGGACTTAACTTTACCTCAGTTCTCCCCCTCCTGAAATGGTTTGACCATCTGACATTGGGTTAAATTTATAAGGATTTCGTCTTTGACAACACAGTATATGTTTTTGGCTTACTCGTTTGCGACTCAACTCACAAAAATTTTCGATCATTGATGTTTCGATTCGTTCACTTGAGTCTTCAATGCAAATGTAAAAATATTTTTAATCAAAGGGGTTGTAAATTTCGCAATTTATGAGTAAATATGTTCACATTCATTCAAATTATTTGGTAGGACATAATTTAACTAGTTTCATCAAACCAGGTATCAATAATTTAGGTAGTACAAATCATTAATTTTTAGAACCAAAAATGATATATTCTATGAACTCAAAAGATAATTATAGATGGGACTAAAGTATAAAATGGTCAAAAAAGTGGACCACAATGAAAGCTTTATTCTAACCGCAATTAACCGTTTCCCCAAGAAAAGAACAATTGAAGGAGCGTTCCTGATACTCTTTACACTTTACTAAAAGTTAAAAGTACAACTATAGAACACAATTCAACCCCTTCACTTTTATTTATGTAATTTTGAACCATTATGACTTGTCATTTATCATGAACAAATTCCATTCACTTGAACAAACCTAATTGTACGATATGATTCCTTTTTTGGAACCTCCATGGTGGCCGACACTCGCAAAGTGGCTTCGATAGGATCCAATTCTTTGGCCTTTCGTCACTATCAATTCAGTTTTTATAGTTACTACGCGTTTAATTTTTTTAGGATCAACCTTATAACTCTTGGACGATCTTAAATTTGCACTTATTCTTCTATAACGCACATGGTAGTTTATTTGTGACTTAAACAACTTAATATCATTAAATCGTATCTTCAAGAATTATCTATACGACCAAAGAGTCGGTAGCAGAATAATATACATAAGTTAACAAACCTTTTTATTTATAAAAATTTTATGTTAAATTGTGCAAAAAGCAAATAGTATTGTCTTTTAACCCGTTAACTCATACAACAAGTAATTTTATTTTTTCTAAATCTGTTTGGTCATATGACTTTAACTTTCAACCACAAAGAAATATAACTTTATTTATAGTACCTGTGGAAGTTGCTTAAGTTGGGAGATTGAACATAGAATAACTGCTCAATGGTTGACCAAAATGTTTGACCGTACTCTTTATTACTGTCTTAAAAGTATAAAACTATTCCTTGGATCAGAGCTAGAAGCATAGACATGTTTCCAAGAACGTACTGGTTGTGATGCCAGATGTGCAAACTGCAACACCATTAATTGGTCTTGTAATTGAAGCTATATTACAAACCTTTTTTCTTTCAAGTTGCCTTATTTTTATATACAATTTGTTCATATAATTCTTTAAAACACAGATACATGTGTTTTGTATTTAGTCGTGGTGGTGTTTGTTGCTTTCATACGTTATTATACCGACTAATTAATTTCGACAGTTTAATGGTTCTTTGTTTACTTTTTGAACCGACTATTTTAAACCGTGAGTTTGTAAATAGTAATGTGACATATGACCGGCTCAAACCTTAAGACGTCAAATCATATAAAATAAAATTTGAACTGTTAAGTTAACTGATTGGAACATAGTCAGATTTGATGATTTATGAGAATAATTAGACACAAGAATGGGTTAGAATATTTTTAAAAGAACTTTTTTTTCTCAAAAACTAAAAAAAAAAAAAATGGAAGGAAAATGTCACCGGCAAGAATTTTGGTGACATGTGGAAGAAATTTAAAGGGTATATATATTGTCTTATCTCTTGTCTTGTATCTTGTAATAAACACCATATATATCGGTAACCCCAATCTCTTCATATCATCATTACCATTTTTATATCAAGGAAGATTGTAAAAACACGTTAATATGATTAAAACCTTAAGACTTTGTATTTACATTGTTAAATTCTCAAACTTACTTGATACTAATAAATGACTTTTAACTGATTAGACAACAATCACAATACCCAGACTAAAAAATTGGCTATGTAGATAAAACTTTTTGAGACATCTATGCTACTATATTTCTACTTTTTATTCAATAATGATGACTCTTGCATATATTCTTGAAGATTGAAGACAAATAAGGTTAAGGTGGCCGGTGAATTTTCAAGTGTGATTGCGAGTGTGGTGATCGAAGCCTCTAGATATGGATTATAACCCTACTCGATATTTAAGATCAGTAGTTGAGTGGAATTTTGTATTAAGGATGATTTATCACTTTGATGATAGTCGAATAAGAAGCGATATCATGTTCTTGACTATTGATTTACGTACACCGATCACACTATGGACCAAGCCACAAAACAAAATGTTATTATAATTTGTTCTTTCATTCTTTTGTCGCCTTTTATTGTTTGAGTTTTAAAATCTAGTTTAGTCTAAGATGACAAAAGTGACATTGATTAAATTAAGACTATGCAAATATAATGAATTATATAAACGCTCTCTTTATACAATCGACTATGTATATACGGTTTGGTAAGAAAAAAGATATTCTAAATTAATATGCTATATATACTTTAAAATCATATTATTGCATTATTCTGTCTTCTTGGGTTGTCCAAAGGAATGGGAGGGAATTAGGACTCATCAATTACGCATGCATTGCCGTGACCACCATACGCATGCACCCATGCACAATTGTTTATGAACTCCATGAACACCGCCCAATTATTGTTTAAAACTTTTTTAAATGCTTTGTATTTTTTAAGGGTTAAAGAGAAATCATAAGGTGAATTCTTGTTTGATGAAAACTTTCGAGCAAGATACCGAATGATACAATCATACCAATATATACGCACGTCAAATGGCAATCAGTAACTCATATATTTACTAGCTAATAGCTTGGAACTAAATAGGGTTTAATAATAATCTAACAATACAAAATTTTAAAATTCCCCTACTAAAACTTACGTCCGACTTTGTATAATCGTTTTAGAAAACTAATATAACTAAACAATAAAGAAGGATAAATACCCAAAACAAACCTTGAAAGTAAAGGATTTCAAATTTAAACAATTTTCACTTTGCATCATGAATATTCAAGCCGAGTCCAATCAAAAAATTGAAATTAATTTATTCGAATTAGGTCTTTATTCGAACCGTATTTCAAATTCAAATTTAGATATCCAGAGTCCAGACGCACCAACATAATACAAATGTATTAAACCGGTATCGGTAGCCAGCCTTGTGTACATTGGTATTGGAAGCCACAATCTTTGGTGCCGAAACACCAAACCGGCTTGAATAACCCAAATTCGAATCATATATTTATATTTATATGTTTTTTTTTACAACAAATATAAGCCACGAGTACTTTTTTAGTACTGAATATTACTCCCGGCTAGGTCAAGTAACTCGTCGAGTAATCGCTAAAAACCTTGAGTACTCCCGTCTAGGCTAAGTATTCGCCAATCTCCAGCCGGCCGACCAAACAGTGCATAACGACTTTTGCAACTATGATCTTACCCAAAAGTTACAAGGTTGTCGATCGATCATGGAATTCAAAATCATCAACCTCATGGGGAAGGACACTATTTTGTATAGTCAGTTACTCAGTTACCATTGGGTTACAAACCCTTTATTTTGTTCGATAAATTGCAAAGCAAATGAAACTCAACTTGGGTTTTGACCTGCCGTGCGTTGCAGCGACGTCAAAACATATGTCAATTACTCGAATTTATACCTTCGAATGAAAATATTTTTGTAAGATTATAGAAAACTCAATATCACATAAATGATTCATAGGTTACAATATATAGAGTTCACAAAGAACCCTAAAGATACCCAAGAATCCTAACATGGCCCGTGGGCTCATATACTAATAAACCTAGTCTAATACTCCCCTGCAGTCGGAGGGGAAGGATAGCGGAAGCTCGGACTGAAAACATAAGAAAAAAATAATAATAATAAATAAGATAGATTGCTACGATCTCAGTATGAAATCGGAAATACAAGCTTATATCGTCTTCAATGTTCTTCATCAATTTGAAATTTATGTGTTGTTGGAGGAACGTAGTCACTAGTCAGTCATACACGGGAGGAATGTTGAAGAACCGTAGTCCTAATTGATATCATTGATCCTATAATTCTGTAAAAAAAAAAGGTGTTCAATGCGGCGGTCTGGGGGCGGCATTGCGATGCGGCGGCATACCATAGTTCTGCAGACCGTAGTCAATAAGCGGCGGCGACGCGGCGACACGAACCTTCTTGAATCTTGACAGAGGAGCAAAAATAATCAATCAGACAACCATCAAAAAGTAAACCAAGCCAGTTAGTACCGAGGCAAAACCGAAATATCGCCCAAAACAGAAAACGAGATGGATGGCAAGGAGCAGCGGCGTGTGTTTGACGATTATGTGAATACCCAAAAAGAAAGTGAAACATGATGAAGATAAGATATCTGGATATTCAATTGAATAAATATATTCATATGAGTATACCAATTAAAAGGATCGAAGAATTGAGTGCATCAACTGAATAATTAAACAGTCGACTATATCAATTATATCAAGACCACTGAGAATTGAGTGTATATTGCGACTAAATTGATATCAGTTGGATCGAACAAAACAAGATAACTGGATCTCGAAAAACAAAAAAATGGCTTTATTTGAACGGGAAATAAGAATAAATTGAAAAACGAAAGTGGGACAGGGCGGCGGCGGTAGCAGTGGCGGCACACCGCCCTGTCTAGGGTTTGAACTTGGTGGCGACGACTAGGGATTTTATTTTTGTGGTGGCGACGAAAAGGTAACGAGGACCTTATGGCTGTGATACCATGTAAGAATATAGAAAACTGAATATCACATAAATGATTCATATGTTACTATATAAATAGTCCACAAAGAACCCTAGAATCCTAACATGGCCCGTGAGCTCATATACTAATAAACCTAGTCTAATAAATACATATAAACAAATATTTTTTGAAATAATAATTTTATATATGAGTTTCTTGTTCTCTCAACTCAAATAAGTTTCCATTTAATCCTCTCCTATACATATATATAAACGAACTTTGAATCGAATCAAAAATCACAAATTCAATTCGAATTCGACAATTAGACTACAAATCAAATCGAGTTTGAATATAAAAAATCAAACCAGTCATTTTGGATTCAAACCCAAGTCGAATTTTAACTTTTGGAATCAAATTTGGATATTAAACACCCCTAATGGTGGGTATGAACTTATATAAATAAAAAATTCTGTCGGATGGCGGGTTAATGTATGTTGGACTTGTTGGAATTGAAGTTCTAGTCTCCATACACACTAGAAAATATCTTGTATGTTATCTCTAATTAATATCTCAAAAATTCTGTTGTATGTTGTCGGTGTATCATATACCTATAAAAAATTAGTCTTTTAACGTTATAATGACGAGGTCTATTAGTATACCAATTATCATACGCATGTAATTTAAGACTAAAATAACACATTACATACACTAAAGGTCACAATCATGCATTAACACCAAAATATCTACTTACCTCAATGCAACTCTGTGTAACCACGAATAAGTCAAAAACACATTACAAGGCCCGATTTGGCCATTTCCGAGACGATGACGAGGTCTATTAGTATACCAATTATCTTTATACGCATGTAATTTAAGACTAAAATAACACATTACATACACTAAAGGTCACAATCATGCATTTACATCAAAATGACTTCTTACCAAAATGCTACTCTATAACCACAATTAAGTCCCAAACACATTACAAGGCACAATAGTTTGTTGGTCATTATCACTGGCGGAACCTGGATCTTTTGATCGAGGTTTATAATAATAAAAAATTTCTTACAATTGGAAATGTACATAAACTTTATCGTTACATTATATTCTAACCAACAAAAGTGCTCATTTTATTTTAAAATAATATTAATATACTACTTGCCTCTATCTATCCAATAATGGTTACATTTATAAATTTCAATACTAATATTCTTACTTTAGTAATGATTTTAAGAATAACTAATATATATCGCTTCAAAACAATCAAATTTATTATAATGACAACAAATTAATTAAATAAATTACCCAAAAATAGATGTAAGATTAAATTTGTGTTAAATGTCAATCCTTGTAAACTTATAATTGAATTGCTAATTTTATAACATACTGTTATTTATAATCAAATTTATACTTGTAGC